>JAWPHD010004518.1:0-82500 GCA_037043455.1 Cyrtodaria siliqua | reverse complement strand
GTAGTAATGGTAGTGGTAGTAGTAGTAGTAGTAGTAGTAGTAGTAATGGTAGTAGTAGCAGTAGTAGTAGTAGTAGTAGTAGTAGTAGTAGTAGTAGTAGCAGCAGTAATAGTAGTAGTAGTAATGGTAGTGGTTGTAGTAGTATTAGTAGAAATAGTAGTAGTAGTAGTATTAGTAGTAGTAGTAGTAGTAGTAATGGTAGTAGTAGTAGTAGTAGTAGTAGTAGTAGTAGTAGTAGTAGTAGTAGTAGTAGTAGTAGAAGTAGTAATGGTAGTGGTAGTAGTAGTAGTAGTAATGGTAGTGGTAGTGGTAGTAGTAGTAGTAGTAGTAGTAGTAGATCTAGTATAGTAGTAGTAGTATTAGTCAAATATTATTTTGGAACGACATGTAGATTTAATCATTTATAATTTGAGAGATTATCCTGGCTATTCGATATTCGAAATTTACGCAATAGGGAATATTTAACCTTTTTGAGGTTGTTACACTCATGATCCCATCATTGTGGCTGTGTTTGAAAATATTTAAAACGTTTCGCACGCTTCGACATATTCCCTGCGCATTTGGTATACAGGTTACATTGCACCATTGCGTTTGTGCTTCCGTGGTGTAGTCAAATAGTGCCTAATAAAAAACGTTTCCCTGCTTTTTGTGTTTGTGATGTCGTTTACTTTTATTATTACTTATGCCTTCTTGTTTGTCTGTTTGCATGTTTGTTTCTGTGTTTTGTGGTTGACTGTCCTCCTTGAATGCTACTTTCCGTGTCCGATATTTTTATATTTCTTTTTACTAGTGATACAAAATGCATACTTTTGATTGCTTTTTGTTATTATTACCTGTAATTCAGCCAAATGATGTATTGTGAACATTGATTAGTGTTTGTTTGTGATATTTAATTATAATTGACATAGACAGTAAAGCGAAAGAAGAAATTGGGTAAATCTATCTATGACGTGTCAAAATAGAACGTGACGTCATTCAACAGATTGGCTTGTTCTTACATGATATATGACACCATGTTTTTATTACATTTTTATATTGACGGACGCTCGATCGTTTGATTGATATGTGTTTTAAAATTTTCTACCGAGAAAAATGCGCATTTTTTATCTCTTGATATTCATTTGTCCTATATAAGACAAAGAAGAAAAATCAATGGTGCAATGTAACCTAAAGAGAGCTAAATGGGATAAATCGATATCTCGATTCGTACTTAAAGTCGAATTTCAGATGAAAACTAGTAAGCAGAGCTCTGAAACAGACATTGCATGTGCTTTTATGTCAGTTTTGGGTATATTTAGACAGTTTTCGTGTCTAACAGCCGTAATTTCCAGTTTCAGCTTTTTGTGGGTCTTAAAATGGTCTGCCTGAGCTACTTCTTTAATTAAAGTTTAATTCTTTGGTATGGAAATGTAGGCTGCTGTTTGTGGAATATGTTTTCAAAACTTTATCTCCAAAAAAAAAAGGTTGGTAGGTTTGCCACCACTAAATCCTTCCCCTACCCTCCAAAAAAAGGATATTGTGAACAGATTTAGAAGGGTTTAACTTGTAAAATACTATTAATATACATAAAAACACTGACTTTGTAGCGTACGGCTATTATCAGTTTTGATTTTAGTGGAATTTGTGGCATGTTTGAGCGTGTATACTCAACTAAAAGTAGATAATATGCCACAAATTGATGGACTTTTACTAAGAAAACACGTTTTGGTGTGCACATCTGAATACTGTACATATGCAAAGTCCTGCTGGTTACTAAAATGCATGTTTTATTGATGTTTATTGAATTATTTTGATAATTTGTCACATTTGTCAAGTATATTGCCAAGAAATGTTATTTCACATGAAAATTCAAATAGTGTAAAACTAAAGAAAAAAGTCTTTGAATTTGGTAAATTTCAACTTTTTCTATGCATCTTCAAATATCCATATCTCGGTCAATGCTTGTTCGATTTGCACAAATTATGCATTTTTGAGCGTGATATATAGCTGACAATATGAAAACTTGACATTTAAAAATTATGAACTTTGTGTGGTTCTCTTTAAGGTTACATTGCATTTAATAAAAAATGTTTCCCTGCCTTACTAGTGATACAAAATGCATATGATTGCTTTTTGTTATTATTACCTATAATTCAGCCAAATGATGTATTGTGAACATTGATGAGTGTTTGTTTGAGATATTTAATTAACTGACATAGATAGTAAAGCGAAAGTAGAAATGGGGTAAATCTATCTGTGACGCGTCAAAATAGAACGTGACGTCATTCAACAGATTGGTTTGTTTTTACATGATACATGACCCCCTGTTTTTGTTGCATCGTTTGATTGATATGTGTTTTACAATTTTCTACGGAGAAAAATGCCATTTTTTATCTCTTGATATACATTCGTCCTATATAAAACAAAGAAGGAAAATCAATGGTGCAATGCAACCTAGAGGATAATTAGGGTATCGCCTGCAATATTTATGTATTCCTCTATACCTTTAACTATATTAGAGTGCGAAGAGTTTAGCAAATAATTAAATTTAGTCAGAAACTCGTCTTTTTTCGAGTCATATCGCACTACTTCTGGACCTTCTCTATTCGGTGCCGTTTTCGCGTAAACGGATGCCGTATCATTAATACTGGTAAACTCCAGGTGTACGACTAGTTTCAAAACGCAAAGGAAAATGATCGGATTCATCGCGGTCTTCAACGGTAAAGTATGAGATAAACTCAAAAATATCAGAGGATGCTATATGCATGTCCACAACGCTCGAACCATTATTTGCAGTACAAGTTATATTCCATTCTTTGTCATCAAATAATCGGCCATTTAAGATGTGCATATCAAACAAGCAGCAACATTCAGTAAGCAAAGTGCCATAACTATTGTATCTGATGTCTTTATTGTTTCTAGGTAAGCTGAATGTATCCCCCGTATATGGAGTATCCCCAAAGATATTATCTAATCTATCGTCTGGTATTAAATCTAGAAAATCTTTTGTGCGCGAATTCAAGTCCCCACCCCACTCCCAACCACCCAACAAAAAACAAGTGATCAGTATAGTCAATCTTTATTTTAGTAATATGATTTTCAAATGGTAATCCTATTATCATCCCATTGTTGGTAAATACAAGAACCTTCGTCGACATATATGTGAAATAGAATATAACATCTTGCATATCTTGAAACAATGAACCTTTAAAATGCAAACCTACAAACTTCTTCAAACATGTAAATATTCTTGAAATAAGATTGTTCCTCATAAAATATTGTTTCAAAAATACACATACACCTCCATTATTTCTATGAGATAAAGATTTTCTTCTGACATCGTCAAAACATGTATAATTATGCAGAAATTTGTCAAATTCAGTTTTATAGTTACAGTTATAGTTTCACTTACAGCTACTATGTCAAATGCGCTAAAGTACCCTTTTATTTCTTCATTGTCACTATATTTGTTCAGACCCCATATATTCCAAGTTAGAATGTTTATGTTATTATTTACATCACTAATGTTTATGTTATTGTTTACATCACTAATGTTTATGTTTACACCATTATGAATGAACGAATCGCTCGCATTCCTGATCGACGGACCTTGGCCAGCTCCTCAATCCACGTGTCCACCGGTAGCTCCTCCTTCCGTGTTGTTCTCCTCGTCACCACTGACCGTATCTGTAGCTTCTCTCTCGCGATTGGATAATCGCAAACCATTGACATGTGGGCGAGTTTGTTGCCCGCCGTAGGTTAAAAATGATCGGCGTGTATGCTCTGTGTTTCTGCCGATACACGTACATTCCTGTGTGTCATCATCATATTTGTATATTGTGTCGTCAATGTAAAGTTTATCGTACCTTATAGAGGCGTAACGTTTTTTTGATCGAGCCTCCAACATCATACCGAGCTGCCACCGGTGATGTTTTACACGTGCTGTGTAGTCTTCACTGATCCTCTGCGGAGATTGTCTTTGGCGGTTCTCATCACTCGGTATTTATTTTTAAATTTCGTGAATTTAACAATTATTGCGCAATTGCCATTATTCCGACCATTATTATATGATGTGCACGCTCTATGTCCATTGTAGCACCATCATGAAGCCCAATCATGTCCTGAATACATCTCCGCACTTTTTCCTCGCTTACCTCCCATTTCTTGTTACTGGGGCCTTCAACACCATCGAAGCGTAGGTTATTCCACCTGGAGTATGCCTCTTGTTTATCTAAGCCATCTTCCAATTTACGAATACGATTCTCAAACTGACAATTTTTCTCTTGTAGTCTCACATTATCCTGTTTATGTTCGTCACACGTCTGTATAATCTGTTCGACTTGTGTGTTCAAACTCTTCAAGCTAGTATTTATAACTGACAATATCGTGTTTATAGTCGTGTTGAGATCGTGTTTATTGACAATATTAACTAGGTCAGTTCACTTTGTGGACAGTGTAAATAAAGGAATCCCCGCCATGAACTATTCTCTAACAATGCAGCATTAATAGCCAATATAAGTCAAACACAAAGATGCTCGTGTATATAAAATACAAAAAAGAACAATAGCCTAGAAAGCCACAAAAAAGGTATTCAAAGACTTGGCAGAAGCCAGAGCAACAAGAGAATAAACCATTGAGGGCACGACAAGACAAGATTGCAGACAAACATCAAACGTCAATGTCCATTTGGGCTTTAGGTGGACGTTATCATAGGGTCCACAGCCTGTCTGGTCATCGCACAATTAAAGAGGAAAGCACAGTGGCGAACTGTAAATGGATCCACCACCAAGCATGCAGTGCGTTGCAAAATGATAGGGTCATAACCTCCTTTGAAAACATATCAGGCAGGCGGGGCTGTGAAAATGTGTCCCCTGGAAATAACTGATGGTGTGAAAAGCTTTATCGTTTATGCAGGATATTAAGTTTTAGCTGAGTTTGACAAGTGTCTACTACTAACAATTAAATAATCAGCTAGCTGTGAACTTATCTTGATTGCACTGCTTTTGTTAAACTGATCAATAAATTTATTCCTGAGAGAAAAGTATGTCACCTCAAAGAATTAAAAAGAGAATAGCAATAATTAAGATTTTAACTAAACCTAAAAACTGTGTTTTGTGAAATACTTAAATGAAATCTAAATGTACAATAATATACAGTGTTTTCCAAAATTAAACTCATATTTAAACTAGAACTATCACTGAAGCTGATGAATACCCCGCTTAAATTCTAGGTGAAACAAAGGGCATTAATTCCGTAATAAATTAGGCTGTCAACAATGGGTGATGTACAGGGACATAAGGTAATTAGTTGTTATGTGTATATGAAGTTTGGGAACAAACCATTCAAAATTGACCAACATTCCAAACTGTTTCAGAAATGCAAGTAATAATAAAAGAGACGCCCGTTGGCGTTAAAGCCGGGTTTTCCACAATTTCATTTGAATAGTGTATGCAAGGTGTTCACAACATATTTTAGTTTCTTTTCAACATACAGTATTTGTGATACAACTTTTTTCAAGTTACTTTGAGGAACTGGTCATAAACTTAAAGCAAATTCTAAGTAAAGAAATGTGACTTGTTATGAAACTAGTTAAAGGGGATAATTCTGAAAATATTTTGAAACCGTTTTTCTATTTTCAGTAACAGTAACCTTAACTGCAATGACCTCAAACGCTTCTTTTTCGTATAAGCTACCTACCCAGAAGGTTTCAGGCCAATATATCATTCCTAACTGAAGTTATTGAGCGGAAACCGTTTTTCTAAATTTAGTAACTGTTATTGAGCGGAAACCTTTTTATATTTTTAGTAACAGTGACTTTGACCTTGAACAGGTTACACAGTGACACCAAATACAATCCCAAGCTTGCTTTTGATATAAGATACCTATCTATAACGTTTTATGCCAATACATCATTCTTAATTGAAGTTATTGAACGTAAAGCATTTCCTATTTTAATACCAGTGTCGTTGACCTTGAATCCGGTGACCCCAAATGCAATCCCAAGATTCTTTTTTAAAAAAGCTACCTATCCATAAAGTTTCATGCCAATATCTCATTCTTAACTTAAGTTATTGAATAGAAAAAGAGTATGATAATGGACCTTTGGAAACGGCCGAGCACGACACATACGAAATAGCGCAGTCTCGGTTTAATTGAGAGTGTTCATGAGCGGTAGTGAAATATGCTAGCTACCGGGTTGAGCAGAACTCAATATTTTTTCTATTTGTAGTAACAGTGAGCTTGACCTTGACCTAGTGACCTAAATGCATTCCCAAGCTTGCCTTTTATATAAACTACCTATCAAGAAAGTTTCATGCGAATATCTCTTTCCTAACTGAAGTTATTGAATGGAAACTGTTTTCCTATATTTCATAACAGTGACCTTGACCTTGAACCCGGTGATCCTAAATGCAATCCCAGAGCGTATTCTTCATATAAGCTACATATCCAGAAAGTTTCATGCCACTATCTAATTCCTAACTGACGTTATTGAACGGAAACCGTTTTTCTCCTTTCAGTAACAGTGACCTAGACCTTGACCTCAAATGCAACCACAAGCATTTTCTCCATATAAGCTACCTATCCAACATTTTATGCCGATATATCATTCTAACTAAAGTTACTGAGCGGAAACTAAACCTAGAACTATCACTGAAGGTGATGCATACCCCGCTTAAACCCCCAACATTTACTGTCGGGGTAGTAAATATTTGTAGGAGAGGCCTATCAAATTACCACTGCTGCACACAGCTTGTCTGTCAACTAAAATAGCTGATAAGATTGTCCTATATACACATGCTGAAGCAGCCGACTCTATATTTGAATTGAATCACAATAATATTTCATAAATAAACATTGAAACTTTTCCTATAGAGTTATAACCACACACAATCAATATCTGGTGCCTTTTTGAAGGTCTGTTGACAACCCGCTTTAAATTGTGATGCTTTACATTGTCTTGTTTTGATGATATTACAGAGTAGTTCATAAGCCGTCTGCTGCAGCACGCTTGTTGATAAACACAGCCAGGTGGGAAATTTTTACATTCTGTATTAGCAAGGGTCATAATCTCATAGCTCCTCCCGCCAAATTCAAATTGTTTGACAGTTCGTTTAAATTATTTTTTGAAACTACAGTTTGGAAATGATCGTTTAAAAAAACAATTAACCAATTGATTTAACATGTTTAAATGTGTATTTGTGCAACTTTTTATAATTTATTTTTCAGTAGTTTATTCAAAATTTTGAAAAAGGGACCTCTGATGTGAAACATGCGTAATTTATACATTAACCTACCCCAGCGCCATCTTCTGGCTTTTATATGGCAGTTGGGGCTTTAAATTTTAAGTCACATAAAGGGCCATACTTCTGTAATAAATTAAGCAATCAACAATGGATGATGCAGAGGAACATATGGTCATCAGCTGTTATGTTTATATGAAGTTTGGGAACATCCCATTCAAAAGTGTTTGAGGAATTTCAAGTAATGACCATGAGTAACGCGACGGGCCGCGACGGGCCGTGACGGGACAAAAATGTGTTACGCGACGGGACGCGACGGGACGCGACGGGTCGTTACGGACAACGTAATTCCTATATAGCTACACACTTCACTTTGTTTAGTAGTAGTAGTAGTGGTAGTGGTGATGGTAGTGGTAGTGGTAGTGGTTGTGGTAGTGGTAGTAGTAGTGGCAGTGAATGTGGTAGCGGTAGCGGTAGCGGTAGTAGAAGTGGTAGTGGTAAAGGTAGTGGTGGTGGTGGTAGTGGGAGTGGTTGTGGTAGTTGTAGTGGTCGTGGTAGTAGTAGTGGTAGCGGTAGCGATAGTGGTAGTGGCATCGGCAGCGGCAGCGGTAGCGGTAGCAGTATTTAAAAAAATGAATGAATGGTGTTTAACGGCACGTCGACACATAAATAGGTCATATTGTGCGCAAGAAACTGATGACTGATGAAGAAATGAAAGGTTAATTAAAAATTAATTTAAATATATAAAGATAAAACTATTTATATGTAAGGGATGATATGGTAGTAATAATTTAAAAAAATAAAAACAAACAATAAATTCAACATTTGTCTGTGTTAATATTAACGTATATAGCTGTCTTAAAAGTAAAAATAAAAGATTATATACTATATTATATATGCATATTATATCACACAATCACAGCCCGGCTAGCTCAGTCGGTAGAGCACGAGACTCTTAATCTCGGGGTCGTGGGTTCGAGCCCCACGTTGGGCGTAATGTTTTAATCATGCTTTTCATAATTATATTACGTTATTCTACAAAATTATATCATGTCGTAATTTAGAACTGTGTAAATGTACCTTGTGGTAAGCAAAACTGATTGGAAAAAGAGACGGATTCCGTCGTATGCTTTAAATAATTACCACTAAAAGGAATGAATAGATAAAAAACATAATTCGATTATTCAGTTATAGGATTGTCTCGAAAAATGTAGTAGTTTTGACTCAGATCAAGTTACATGATATTCAGCTTGGTGTTGGCATATCCAGTATGAGGTCAAAAAAAAGGCAATAAATCACCTAAAATGTCAGATAGTAAGCTAAAACTTTGTCCATGCAGAATTAAATGTTAGAAGTATATATCACTGCCTTATCTTATTTGCAGATAGCGTTTTGTTATACCAACTTTTTTCTAACTTTTTAAATGTGCCTATCTGCTGTCAAATAAGTGATGCCCTGCTGTGCGAAAACGAGTATTTTATTGCTCTGGGCCGCGACGGGACAAAAATGTGTTACGCGACGGGAAGCGACAGGACGCGACGGGACGTAACGGACAACGTAATTCCTATATAGCTACACACTTCACTTTGTGTAGTGGTAGTAGAAGTAGTGGTAGTGGTAGTGGTAGTGGTAGTGGTAGTGGTAGTGGTAGTGGTAGTAGCAGTGGTTGTGGTAGCGGTAGTGGTAGTAGTAGTAGTAGTTGTAGCGGTAGCGGGAGCGATATCGGCAGTGATAGCGGTAGTTTTAGTGGCAGCGGCAGCGGTAGCGGTAGTGGTAGTGGTAGCGGTAGTAGTGGTAGTGGTATTGGAGATAGTGGTAGTGATAGTGGTAGTGGTAGCGGTAGCGGTAGTAGAAGTGGTAATGGAAGTGGTAGCGGTAGCGGTAGTAGTGGTAGTGGTATTGGAGATAGTGGTAGTGATAGTGGTAGTGGTAGCGGTAGCGGTAGCGGTAGTAGAACTGGTAATGGAAGTGGTAGCGGTAGCGGCAGCACAAGCAGTAGTAGTGCTAGTAGTAGATGCAGCAGCAGTTGCCTAGATATAGTAGTTTTATTATAAGTAGTATTGTTTATTTCATTACTAATAGCAGATCTATAGTAGTAGTATATAATTTGACAAAACCTTATATTGTCACTGTTTGTGTTTTCAGAACAGCGAATCGTAAACCTTATATTTTCACTGTTTGTGTTTTCAGAACAGTGAATCGTAAACCTTATATTTTCACTGTTTGTTTTCAGAACAGTCACTGTTTGTGTTTTCAGAACAGTCACTGTTTGTGTTTTCAGAACAGTCACTGTTTGTGTTTTCAGAACAGTGAATCGTAAACCTTATATTCAGTACATTAATCATAAAACCTTATATTTTTACGGCTTATAATAAAAACAATATGTTTGTTACTTATTGCGATTTATTTTTCAGAGCAAATTAAAGAAACCAGGGGTGGATTTGCGATTAGGGTGGTCCGCAACTTTAAAAAAAAAAGAAACAGTTGGGGTCGGTTGTGATGGCGGGGGGAGGGCACAACTTAAAGAAAACTGTTGACAAACAAATAAACAAAAAGAAAAAACGCGCTTTTTACATATGAATTTTCATTACGTTTCAGGTTTTAGTGGGGGCGCGTGCCCCCGGCACCCCCGCATTGGATCCGCTTGGTACTATTAACCCGCACTATGCACTCGTGTAAACATTTGGTTACAGTTACAATCTTACAAGTCACACGTCCTGACATAGACAACTGTTACGAGTTATCATGAAAATGTGGAGTTGCTTACTTCTTTTATAAAATAATAGTTATATTCTAGATTAATAGACTATATATATCTAATAGCCCTACCATAGCTTTAAATACTCATGGTCTGTGCTGTATTTATAATTGTACACCTGCGTTTAATGATTTCTTTACTGTAACACAAATGGACGGGAATGTTAAGTATTGAATGCGCTACATTACCTGTATTTATATGTAGGCCGCTTAACGCTCAAGATAACATCTGGCGCGCATTTTTGTTGGCGCGTTATTTTCCCCCCTTTTTTTCCCCACTCTTTAAAAAAATAAAGACAAACAATAAATATAACGTTTGTCTGTGTTTATATAAACGTATATATATATATAGCTGTCTTAAATACTTTTGATAATTCAAAAGTAAAAATAAAAGATTATATACTATATTATATATGCATATTATAATATACAATCACAGCCCGGCTAGCTCAGTCGGTAGAGCACGAGACTCTTAATCTCGGGGTCGTGGGTTCGAGCCCCACGTTGGGCGTAATTTTTTTTTAATCATGCGTTTCATAATTATATAACGTTATTCTACAAAATTATATTATGTTGTAATTTAGAACTGTAAATGTATCTTGTGGTAAACAAAACTGATTGGAAAATGAGACGGATTCCGCCGTATACTTTGAATAATCAGTCCTAAAAGGAATGAACAGATAAAAAACATAATTCGATTGTTCAGTTATAGGATTGTCCCGAAAAATGTAGTCGTTTTGACTCAGCTCAAGTTACATGATAATCAGCTTGGTGTTGGCATATCCAGTATGAGGTCAATAAAATGGCAATAAATCACCTAAAATGTCAGATAGTGAGCAAAAACTTTGTCCATGCGGAATTAAATGTTAGAAGTATATATCACTGCCTTATCTCTATTTGCAGAGAGTATTTTGTTATACCAACTTTTTTCAAACTTTTTAAATGTGCCTATCTGCTGTCAAATAAATGATGCCCTGCTGTGCGAAAACGAGTATTTTATTGCTCTGGGGTCAGCTAATTACATGGATGAATTATAGAGATTCTCAATAAACACAGATTCTCGGGACAGTCCTATAACTGTGTTTATATTTTCACTGTAGTATAACATTATCTAAGTTTAAAAACTCGTTGTTTATATTTTTGAAAGCTTTATTTTTCATCCCGAAGATGGAATCTAGAAAAACCTAGTGGATGGAAAAAAGAGCGATTCGAGTATCTCACGAGAGATAGCGATCCATCATGTAAGTGTGACAACAACAAAGTTGTCGAAAGACGCAGAGAGGGTAAGCGAACAAAGGAGCCAAAAAGAGGAATGCTAAGAAACTGGACACCAAATAAAGGATGTATTTACATACTGAATGTAACAATAAAACGTACCTTGGCATGGCCATGTGATACTTGGCACCCAAGGATCAAACAGCAGGTGCGAAGCTGATTTATTTATTCTGAGCTTATTTGCGCGTAGATTTGTCGTTTTTTTGTGTTTTCACAGTAGACTGATACTACCGACAAGGATACGACAAGGGTCCGTAGAGAGATATTCAATCTTACCCAGATTCTCTCTCAGCAAAGATATAACTAGAGCGACTTTGCGTATATACAAACTTACCATGTGTAAGGTATTTTAATTTCATGAGCCAAGGCGTTATACATTGACTATTATCATGCAAAATAAGTATCCGCATACTTTCACATTTAACCTCCTAACTCTAAAGAAAAGGTGGTTCATTCTAACTACAATGTAAATATAGCTATAAAGTTTGGGATACGGACATTTGCTCCCCAGGACATTTGCCCCCCACTCCACACACACATACAGTACAACAATGCAAAGGTGTTCATTTTACCCCAAGTGAAATGTAAGCTGGGACATTTTCCCCCCAACTGAAATGTAAGCTAGGACATTTGCCATCCAGTTCAAATGATATCTAGGACATTTGCCTCTTCCCCACTCCCCCAATAGTTAAGACAGGGTAGGGCATTTGCACACCAGTTAACATTATACTAATTTGTGTTAAGATGTGTATTATTATAAATTTGAATAAGATGTTATTTATTTATCAAAAATTAAACATAAAAAGGACATATTTTGCAGATAACAGCTTTTTGTTATCCACTGGCATAATTGTTTACTGGAATATTTTGTTTTCAGTTAAGCGTACTTAAAAACATCAAAACGCGTTTTATTAAAGAAAAGTATTAAACTGGTTTAAAACTACCGTTTAAGCATTTATACTCACTAAAAAACATATGGCATATTGAAATATGCGACTTATTTAATTCAAGTGCACATATTATAATTATGAAACTGAAGCACATTATGAGGTTTGTTCGGGTTTTTTATTTTTTATAGGCGCCCCCTAAACATTTCGGATCATACATGTATGTCCATGTTACTGTAGATAAAATATCAAACAATTTCGATGCACGCCCTCAGTATAATTTTTTTTTTCGCCCGCTTCTCTCGCTCGACGCATAATGGCTAATGAGTGGTTTAATTAACACATTGTTAAATCCTTTTTATATAAAAACAGAATTGTTTACCCTATCAATGCACTACCGCAACCGTTTTATGAGGCTAGAAACGGACCCGAAAACTGACCAAAATCTTACGCCCCCCATCAAACAATTTCGATGCACGCCCTCAGTATAAAAAATGGTCTCGCTCGCTCGACGCATAATTGCTAATTAGTGGTTTAATTAACACATTGTTAAATCGTTTTATTTGAAAACGGACTTTTTTACCCTATCAATGCACTACCGCAACCGTTTTATGAGGCTAGGAATAGACCCGAAAACTGACCAAAACGTACGCCCCCCATCAAACAATTTCGATGCACGTCCTCAGTATAAAAAAAATTCTCGCTCGCTTCGTTCGCTCGACGCATAATGGCTAATGAGTGGTTTAATTAACACATTGTTAAGTCCTTTTTATTTGAAAACGGAATTTTTTACCCTATCAATGCACTACCGCAATCGTTTTATGAGGCTAGAAACGGACCCGAATATTGACCAAAATCTTACGCCCCCCCCCCCCCAAAAAAAAGGGGGATGCCATCATGGCTGATAAGGATTTCTTATAAAAAACTTAACAACCCCTAGAGGAATTGAAGTGATTATCCCCCTTTTAAAACTAAATATAGGCGTTTAACTAAGCGCGAGGTTGAAGAAACTCGTAGAATTGCAAATTTAAGAATACACATTGAACGAGCCATAGAACGCGTGAAAAACTTCAGAATTTTGCAGGAAAACATACCAATTACACTTGCTGGACAGGCATCGAAGATTTGAACATTGTGCAGTAAATTTTCAAACTCAGCCACCTCTAGTGACTGATAGGTAACAATGCAGCAAACTAGTTTGGTAGCACTCTATGACATGAATAAAATATCAATTCAATTTGCTGTTGTGTATCAAAAGACCAGTATTTAATAAGAATATACACTTTTATCCTCATCTCATTTTCCTTTGAGATGGCTGTCCCAATTAAATGACATTATATGTGTTGAAAGGGACTTCATTTAATTTCTTAGTTTTTCAAAAATCATACTGAAAAGAAACCGGAAAATTGCTGTATACTTCAAATATTTTTAAACGATATATTTCATGCTGTCCAGAAAAAGTATTACATTCATTACATTTTTTTGTACTTATAATTGTAAATTAGGCAGCACTTTCCCCCCTATTTACATGTGTGAAGAAAGCACTTCTTCGGTTTCTTTTCATCACCCTGGAATTTTCAAATGAATGCATGAACGATCGAAATTATAAACATGAAGCCAGAATCTGAAATGATACTTTTTAGTGTTAATACAATAAATGCCATATTTTAAAGCACAAAATTGCATATAAAAATTGTTGAGCAGATCCATATAAATTATAGTAATAACATTTCAACAGACATCAACATTATCATTTAAATAATTCCAACTTGATACATTTCACTGTTTTTCTTTAGTAAAATCACACCATGTGATCATCTTTTACATATCGATAAAGTGCAAATCGGAACACTCATAGAGGATCTTACATTGGTGACTGTATTATTGACTTTAATAAACTCGTTGGATAAAAAATATAGGATACTCGGCAAGAAAATATAGTATCCTATATTTTTATCCAACGAGTTTATTAAAGTCAGTAATACTTTATTTAAGTCAATAATACACAGTCACGAATGTAAGACTCTGTTAATCACATAACACACCTACGACGTGATAGTTTCACTTTAATGTTGTCAATTTTCCTTATATACGGCGGCAATTTGTAAAATAAATCGTGACGTTGTTTTGTTGTTTACATGGCGTCGCTACGTTATGCGGCTGTAAATGTGTTCGCCCTACAAATAATGCGATACCTTAAACCAAATTTAACGTTACTAACATTCATTTTATGAAGTAAGATTCAAATAATGATAAATAATTAAGGCGTCTGAACGTACCGTATGATTTGCCATGAAAACAAATGGGATTAAATGTTTTACTGTATACAAACACAGTGATTCGGTCCTCATTTGCATAGATCTGTAATACACTAGTGTATTACGAGAAATAAGTCATGGCTTTATTGCACTCCCAGAAGCCATGTTATATGATAAAAACATGTATGACATTGTTTTTCACGGAAAACGGTATTTCAATACGACTAGTTTGGAGATATTGAATATATCTACAATTTTTCGACATATGTTTTTGTGAATCGTTCATGTTGTTGGAATTATTAGGATTGAATGAATTTTTCATTGTCTTTAGGCATTTGTAAAGAATGTGAAATCATTCACAAATGGAAAATAAAGTCATTCAATTTGTTTGTGATTTGACATTATTTACACATGCATAAAGGCCAGAAAAATAAATGTTTTTTAATCCTATAATAAATTTTGAATGATATATATATATTGTATAGTGCAGTCATTAGATCTTGCTCAAACCAAATTTTATTTTTCATAAGATTATGACATTTGTCTGTAATAAAACCTAACTGACAGTTTCTTTGTTTTCCTGGTTATGTATTGAATTATGTGGCAGCTTGCATGTCAACTTGCATAATTTTTAAATATTTAAATTAATAATAGTGCGATTCAGTATAATTTCAGTCCACGTTTAACACGCTCCGAAAACAGTTCGTGAATAAATGCTTTCAAGTAAAACGAGTTTAATTTCTGTACACAGTCTTCCCAGAATTCAGTGTCAAATTGAATTCTTTCCACTGAAAATCCCTTCAGTGTCCACACAAAGAAATCGCAGTACTTTCGCTGACAATGATGGACATGTCTCCTCTTTAGTTTTTGTGTTCCGTCTTTAATAGTGCATAAAAATAGGGAGTCATTGCTGGCCTCCAATGGGGACTTGAATCTCCGTGTAAATGGACATTTGATCTCGATCAAACCCTCAACCACAACACTTACATGACACTAGTCCATCCGGACTTGCTCCAAGATGCGGATACTTTGCATTTACACATAACCCACTTTCGTTACGATTGAAATTTTCATGATTTTTCTTTTGAATGTTCTCATATGTCCTGCGCGCTGCATGAATGAATGAATGAAAGTCTTTACTTTAAGAGGGTGACCCAATTAACATTAGCTAATCTTCCTTGGGGCCCTCTGAATAAAACACATATTTATACATACATACAAACACATTAACAATATAATCAGTGATTTAACAAAATAATATCATATAATAATAGAAATCAAAATATATCAGTTCAATGATGGTAAAAGTTAAAGCATTTTCCCTGTAATTAAGATATAAAATAGCAATACACGACACATTCAAATATAGAACATTTAGCATTAGAGATCAAACAGAGGCAGTGGTTTTGAAATTATTTAAACACCAATTTTTTCATTTTTTTATAGTTAAAATGATTAATCTTTTAAACTTTATTTAAAATTAGAAGTACGAGTATGAAAATTATCCCGACTTTATCCACTTGATAAAATTAGAAGTAAAACTGTTTATTGTAGGACAGAGTCTAATATAATCTGGGATACTATTCCATACTTTAGCCCCAGAGTAAGACATGCTTCCTTTAAATAATTCTTTATTTGGTTTCGGTATTAAAACATTTAAATGGTTTGATGACCTTAAGTTTCTGTGATTATTATTATTGTACTGAAACATGTTTTGAATGTAAGACGGAGTGGCATTTTGAAATACCCTATACATAAATTTTGCCTTTTGAAGTAAAATTCTATGTTCAATACTAAGTACATTAATACTCAATAAAGCTTCATTTAGGTTAGTGTATTGCTCACCTAGGATAATATGACATGCCCGCCGCTGTAATCGAATAAGAATTTGAATGTTTGATTTGTTTGTACTTCCCCAAATAATATTACAGAAATCTAAATGTGGTTGTATATATGCCTTATAAAACAGAATCCTATAATGTAATGGCAGAAACAATTTTATTCTTGATAAGAGCCATAAATTTGTGGAAATCTTTTTCCGAACGAAGGTAATGTGATTGTCCCATTTAAGATTTTCATTAATATGAACTCCAAGAATTTTATCCCCTGCTGTTAGCTCTAAATTAACATCTCTTTAGTGTAATGATAATTTTTTATTTACCAATTGAGAACGTTTTTGTGGCGTAGTAATTAATAGGACTTTTGTTTTAGCAGCATTTAAAACCATACCATTATCTAAGCACCAGTTACTAACATTATTTAAAGCTCTTTGCAAATTTCTTTCAACTACTGTTTTCGATAAATTTATATCATATATAGTGGTATCGTCTGCATACATATCTACATTAGAATCATTTTCTTGTACATACAACGGCAAGTCATTAATAAATAATAGAAATAATAGTGGTCCTAGAATGGATCCTTGTGGAACTCCACAGGTAGTAATTTGTTTATCTGAAATAACACCATTAACGCTTACCGACTGTGTTCTATTAGTGAGATAAGATTCAAACCATTTAATAGTAATGTTACTGCATTTGTATATTTTTAACTTTTTTAATAGTATATCGTGCGAACATAAGTCAAAAGCTTTTGAAAAATCAAGCATTACAACACCGACAATTTCACCATTATTTAATGACTTCAACCAGTTATCTATCATATGTACAAGAGCAGTTTCACAGCTATGTTTTTTTTCTAAATCCGCTTTGTGATTTACATAATAACTTATAATGGTTAAGATAAGTAATAAACGAATCATGTACATGTTTCTCAATTAATTTTGAAAGTGTTGGTAGTATGGATATTGGTCTGTAATTATTTACATCGTTTGCTAGTCCTTTTTTAAATAAAGGGTTTACTTTAGCTGATTTCCATTGATCTGGGAAAACACCCTGTGATATACTACAATTAATTATATGTGTGATACTGCTTGATATAACATCTGCAGATAATTTTAGTAATTTCGGCCCTATCTGATCGAGGCCTGTAGCTTTTGACACATCTAAGTTAGTAAGCATTTTACGAGTTTCAGATTCTGTTATTAATGGAATGTTAAAGTTCATGAGATTCGGGACATTTGCATTTACAAAGTTTTTAACATTTATGAAATCAGAATCTGGGATTGGTTCTTTTAAATTTGAAGCTATGTTTACAAAAAAATTATTAAACTCATTAGCAATTTCTGTCTTGTCATTTATGTCTTGATTATTTATTTTAATATTATTTATTACATTTGATTTATTTTTATTTTTTGAAGACGCACCATGCTCTCTAAAAATCTTCCAGATTGATTTAGGGTCCGATTTACCTTCTTCGATTTTTCTTTCATAAGATGAATTTTTAGAAACATTTATCAACCTGTTAACTTTGTTTCGTGCATTTTTATAATTGTTTATATCGCCTTTGGTTTTAAATTTATCTCTTTCTTTCATTGAATCTAAAATTTCTGGATTTAACCAGTCTGGTTGCTGCAAATTCTTTACTCTATGAATCTTAACTGGAATGTGATTTTCTATTACACTTGAAAAATTAGACACCCAGGTGTGAAGTACTTCATTTGTATCAGTGTTATTATTCCTAACACCCCAGGGTATGCTGATAAGATCTGCTATGAAAGCTTCTTCAGAAAATGTTTTAAAAGATCTGTATTTAATAAAATTGTGAGAATATTTTTTTTCTTTAAAATTTAACTTACGAGTGCAAAACACCGGGAAGTGATCGGATAGACCTATTCTGGGGACATTTACATGATATATATTAAGATCACAATTACAGTAAATATGATCAATCAATGTTTTTGAATTAAGACATTCTCTTGTTGGTTCTTTGACTAATTGTTTTAAGCCAATTGATGAAATAAAATTTGACCACTCGACGTTTATATTTCTATTTAATAAATCGCGATTGATATCTCCTAAAATTATAATTTGTTTTTCCTCTAATTGAACCTTTTCTATATGAGAATCAAAATTTGTTTTCCAAATAACTCTTGATTCGGGATGTCGATACATAGACCCGACAAGAAATGGTTTACATTTTACTGGCATTATTTCAAGCCAAATTATTTCAATATTTTCATCCTCTAGATCTGACCTTCTTATACAATTTATACCTTGTTTTACATATACTGCCAAACCACCGCCCCTATTTTCGGTACGATCGCACCGAAAAGGTATTTGACAACCGTTTATAATAAAAGCTTCAGTTTTATGATTACAATTAAATTTTGTTTCACTAATGCCCATAATAGATATATCATTTTCTGGAGAAGTTAACATTATTTTAAGTTCATCAAATTTTGAAGACATTCCTTGTAAATTTATGTGTCCAATATTAAATTTATTTTTAGGCAAACCTAAATGTATTAAATAATTGTGTTGTTCATCTGGCAAGTTTATATTTTGGTTATCATTTATAGTATTTCTATTTTGAAAAACATCTTGAACAATTTCGTTTTGATTGTCACTTAATACACAGTCACAGTCAATTTCATTGCATGAGGTGCATATGTTAGGTAATATGTTAAAAAAGTTTGAATCAATTAGCTGATTTTCGTGCGACCGTCCCCAACGAACACTTGGGCCATCATACTCCTTGTCATCATATTTCATGAGAGTTTTTACCAAACACTCTAGTGGTGTATCCTCTTTACGTTTGTAAATAGTTCCAAAATGTGATGCTGTTAGACGGCCTACTCTAGCTATGTGCCAATCACTGTTGTTTGACTTGCCTCGCGATTCTCTTTCTATTGTTTCACAATCAGAAGTATTGACTTTCAAGCTACTAAAATAACTGCCTCTCATTTTGGTACTGACATGCAATCTCCAACCAAAGAACGTAGCTGACCAATATAGTGAGCAAAATAAAAAATAATATCTTGATCGGATTAAATCACTATTTATTTTCAAACAATAACAAAACAATCAAAGTTTAACTCTTATTTTGCTGATTAATTCAATCAACTCTTACATCTTTAGAATAAGGACCAGTACATTAAAATATTTCTGGATTTTTTATCGTTATTACCACCACTGTTGCAAATGTTGTGGTTCCTGATCAGACCCCATGAACTGCGGCATCTGATCTGGGTTTACCCTTTTTGGAAATTATTGTAAAGTTTTCATCAGCAGGATAAGGGTTAAAACAAGAAAAAAAATAAAACAATCTTCTTTCAACAAAGGTATTAACATATTTAAACTATAAAATGGCAATCTTGTTTAAACAAAGGTAATAACATATTTAAATTATAAAATGGAAAGTAAAAAAAAACAAGAGGCCCACGAGGGCCTGTGGACGCTCTACTGGCTAAAGTACAGGCAGAAAATGGCATTTTTCAGAAAAAAACAAGGGCGATAACTCCAGTCTAACTGATCCGATTTTGCTGGTTTTCAAACTTGTCTTCGTTTTTTTTTATTTTAACAGTCTGTGCAAGTTTGGTAAAGATCAAATAATAAATAAAGGTAAACGTTTTCACAAGGCAGAAAATGGTATTTTTTCAGAAAATACAAGGGCCATAACTCTGGTGTTTCTGACCAAATTTAGCTTGTTTTCATACTAGTTCAAGCTTTCATTAGTATTAACAATCTGCACAAGTTTGGAAAAGATCAAATAATAAATGAGGGTGCTGGAGTGTTCACAAGGCAGAAAATGTTTCTGGGTGGAAAACACAAGGGCCATAACTCCAGTGTTACTGACCCAATTCACCCAATTCAGCTGGTTTTCAAACTTGTCTGAGCTTTCATTTCAATTTACAATCTGTGCAAGTTTGATAAATATCAAATAATAAATGAAAGTTCACAATGCAGAAAATAGCAATTTTCAGAAAAACAAGGGCCATAACTCCAATGTAACTGATCCATGTCAGCTGGTTCTCAAACTTTTCCAAGCTTTCACTGATATAAAGAAACTTGCAAAGTTTCGTACAGATCAGATTAATAATGAAGGCCCTAGAGTGTTCACAAGGCAAAAGTTAATTGAATTGGGGTTTTAAGGCGCACCAACACATGAAAGGTTATATGACGCCTAACAGGAATGAACATCCCAGGCTCATCCTCCATGTACATCCAGATAAAATATGCAGAACGGGCCTAGAACCTTCTCACCCTGAACTGCAGAGTTGCTGCAAATTGTATTGTAGACACTCCATTTACGCTGGAGCCACGTTATAGTTTTTCGGCCACTTCTCTAGTGATATGAGCGAGATGGCACCTGAAACTATGCAGGGGTCAAGATGAAGACCTTTAATGAGCATGAACAAAAAATGATAAAATGAACATGAATTTGGGGTTTTACCCCTCTGCCTTCCCTTTCAATGGGATCTGCAGTGGCCCTATTCTTTGCCGCGTAACCAAACAGAGCTAACAACACATTATCCAACTACTCTACAAAGCAAGAGAAACAATGCAAATTAAACACAGCTGTTTGCTGTTAATGTTTAATGCTTTAAACATCAAAATGTGGTCTTCCAACATACAGTTATTACCTTACTGCAAAACAGGTGAACAGACTTCCATTTTAAAATAACCTCTCTGAGCAGGATTCTACATAACACATGTATTATACATTCAACTTTTTCTAATATATTCATGAAAAAGTATTTTGTTACCATTCAAATCAACTCATCAAGACGATTCCAATGAGTGGTCTCATGAACTGTTTTCATCAAGAAATAATAGTCTTAACACTTTGTCTGTCTGTTACCCATGGTTATTCGGAGTTCTGTCCGAGATGTTTCTAATCCGATCTTACAAAAACTTAGTCATTTTAGAAAAGAACCAAATGGGAATAGTATATTCTTTTTTGGTGATTAAATGAACAATTAAACATATAATTCCCATCCCCTTATGAACTTATTAAATAAAAATATTCGGCTCAGGCCATAACAAAAATGTTATTAACATTTTTAAAAATTGTCTCGCCTGGCAATTAACAAATCATTCAATAAAAAAGAAGTTTTTTAAGAGTAACTGACACAAACATTATGCTTTTTTTGTGCATTTCTAGTACTTCCTGTACCTTTCAGGTTTGGTATTACATATTTCCTTTCTGATACTGTATCTTTGCAATCAGCCTTAAAGCAAAGGGCATGCTATATCCTCTGCGGTCATACTTCATCATTTTGCTAGGCATTTTGTCTAAAACATTGTGACCAAAGCATATATATCCATAGTGCAAGTCCAATATTTCAATCCATTCCATCAGGACCGAGTTACCATTTTCATCATAGGTATCAGGAAAAAAATATAGAAATCGGAGTTTTTTACAAGACTCTAAAATATGCAGTACAACATTTGGTTTCAGAACAACACCCATATCCAGTGTTTCCACATAATTCTTCCATGCATCAGTGAGATTTGCAATATGTTCAGTTGAAAGCAAAACTCCTGTTACCACAAATGAATGGAGATTTGGGAAGTTATCATTTTTAATCAAAGTAGTAATTTCCAGAACACAATCACTACCCACTTGTGGTTCAGTAGTACCAGTAATCTTTATTTTTCTAATATTTTGTAATGGCTGCAAAAAGTTATCTGAAACATGGCATGGCAAACAAACTTTTTCCAAACATGAAGTTATTTCCATTCTCCAAATTTTGTTAATGCTACAAAGGGATTTTCTGTCTGTGGGTGATAAGTACTCCAGAATTGTTCGCTTTATTTCAGCTGGAATATCACACAGTGATGGCTGTCTGAAACAAGTGAAACCTTTTCATTGGTATCCTTCCACAAACTTGCGATTACTTGCAATTATCAGACGTACCAAAAAGCCCTATGTTTTTATACCACTAAGGAAGAAAGTTTCACCAGTATAACTAAACATTTAGTCAGTTAACTATATGAAAACTAAGAACATTTTTCAAACAACTGCTAACAATAAATGTGTAATGTACGTGTCCCTTATTCTGCATGGCAGTGCATTTAACTTATATCTCTTTAGGAAAATTTGATAGTAGTGTATATTACATTGAAACCCCGCCTAATGACCATCCTGGAATCAGACCAACCCAATGAGTGGCTATGTTTAATAGAGTAATTACTGACAAATAGTTGTTTTAAATAAAGTAAATAGAGGATCTTACACGAGTACTCGTTCATTATTGAATGAATGAGTTGGCAAAATGATATAATACGAGGCTCTTGCCAGCATTATATCGTTTTTGCTAAAGAGTTTAATAAATTCAATAATAAAAGGAATGATTGTTAGATTTGCATTTAACACGCGAAACCGACATAAACCGTAGGAATTGGATCATATAGTCACTTTCGATTTTTTGATAGCACATACTAGGCTCATTTTCTATAACTAGTGGTATATTGAAAATATAGAAGGGTTTTATTCCTCTCCCACAACATAAGTTATGTGATAAACAATCATACAATCATATTCAATCGGGCTTATCGCCTTGACACAACAATTTGTATACGACCTGAGTTATCAACTGGCTGATAATTGTAAAATGTGTACACCCAAATCGGATGCATTCTTTAGGATATGTTATCATGGTCTACACTGTATGTCAATGAACAATCAGCTAATGCAAATCCCTCCTAATAAAGCAAGTGGACTAAACTGGTAGACAATTCAAAATTATAATTCTCTAAATTAACCTCAGGTTCTGGTTAAGGGTTTGTCGTCCCACAGACAATTTTGAAATTAACCAGCATGCTTAAAATATGAACATTTCAAGTAAGTCCAGCAGGTGGTCTGATTAGCAGGGTTTCACTGTAATTACATTTTAGCTTATCTTTGATGTTTTTGTTTAATCAGTTTCAGATTAAATTGTTTTATCTGTATGTGAACTCTACTTTCTTTGATCAGCAAGTTTTTCAAAAACATTTAAAACCCTTTCCATTACATCCATTTTTTGCTCGTGTCTTTTTTAAGATCTACATCTCTTTGTTTGTTAATTTCCTCTTGTTTCTTGCTAAAATCTTTAAGGAAAGCCAGAGTGGGTGGCTCTGTGAGCTTTCTTTTCCTTTTAGTTGTGACTGGACTAGAACGCTCAGTTTTGGTACCACTAGCAATTGTGTACTCTGATTTGGTGCTACTCTTACAACCGTAAAGGTTAGAAAATTCTTCAAAGAACTTGCACCTTTTTGGCTGTTCTCCTGTTTTGTTGTTGTGATCAACTGTTTTCATGAATTCCTTTTTCATGTTTTTTCCATTTGTTTGCACTGTGTAGCAGTGGCATGGCAACCTAGAGGTGCTAGTTTTCCACTAAGAACATTCCACAAAGTTTGGTGATTTTTGGCTTTTTTCAACTCGTCTTCCATGTCACTGCGGATTTCAAACAACGCTTTGCTGTATTCTTCCGTCCTTAGAAACGTGGAGTCTGAAAGTATATGCAATGATATTGAAGCTCTACTGATATATTTTGGTAGCTAGATCAGGTATGGGAAGCTGTTAAGTTTTATGGAAATAGGACCAGTACTTTCAAAGTAGTCGACACAATTGAAAGATAGCCACTGGCAGCCATGTTGAACGATATTCAGAATTGATATTCAGAATTATATTTTAACAACAGATAAACGCCTGGTGGCATTAAAGCCGGGTTTTCGAAAATGTAAAAGATAAGTGCCTGTGTATATTTTGGATAAAGTAGGTGACAGTGACCTAGTTTTCAGCTTATGGTCAGTGGTTAATGGGAGTAAGGTGCTGTTAAGGTTTGATGAAGATCGGACTTGGTAATGCGGAGAAATAACAAAAACGTTATTCCCCTCCCCCTCCGAAACTTAAAGAAAAAGGTATATTTTGGACAAAGTAGGTGACAGTGACCTAGTTTTCAGGGTATGGCCATTGGTTAATGGGAGTAAGGTTCTGTTAAAGTTTGATGAAGATTGGACATGGTAATACGGAGATATAACAAAAACTTTATTTCCTGCCACCCCCACCATCCCCGCCGAAACTTAAACAATAAAGTATATTTTGGATAAAATAGGTAACAGTGACCTAGTTTTCAGGTTATGGTCAGTGGTTAATGGGAGTAAAATGCTGTTTAAGTTTGATGAAGATCGGACATGGTAATGCGGAGAAATGTAGAAAAAAACAAAATGTGGACGCCGCCCGCCCGGTTTACGCCAACCTATAAGCAGATTTTTTCCTCCAAAACAACCCGGCTTGAAAGGACCAACATCATATCAGGCTGATCATTTTAGAAAAATTCCCATATCAATATCAATTATAGTTTTCAAGAAGTAGTCGCTACAGACTTGATTTTTAAACATATATTATTAGCAGTGGCGGCCATCTTAATTTCCGGTTGACTTGAAATTTTTCTAGGATCAACTACACATCAAGTGCAACATTCCTGTGAAGTTCTATGACAATCTGTAGTAGTTTCAGAGGAGTAGCCGCTACAATCTGTTACTTTATAACTCTTTAAATATGTAAAAAGAGATGGCTGCTGGACGTCGAATCAGAATAATTTTGGACAGGGACCAACATCATGTCATGTTGATCATTACAGAAAAAGTGCCATATCAATATCACTTATAGTTTTCACGAATTAATCGCAACAGACTTGTTTTTTAAATATACATTGTTAGCTTTTGTGGCCATCTTGTAATGATCCAGAATTTTCATGAAACTTTACACAAATGCTGCCCATTATGTCTAGTTGATCCTAGTAAAGATTCACATTAATTTGAAATACAAGATGGCCACAAAAGTTAACAATGTATTTTTAAAAATATGGAATGTTCTTGGGTGAAAACTAGCACCTCTAGATTGTCATGCCACTGCTACACAGTGCAAACAAATGGAACAACATGAAAAAGGAATTCATGAAAACAGTTGATCACAACAACAAAACAGGAGAACAGCCAAAAAGGTGCAAGTTCTTTGAAGAGTTTTCTAACCTTTACGGTTGTAAGAGTAGCACCAAGCCAGAGTACACAATTGCTAGTGGTACCAAAACTGAGCGTTCTAGTCCAGTCACAACTAAAAGGAACAGAAAGCTCACAGAGCCACCCACTCTGGCTTTCCTTAAAGATTTTAGCAAGAAACAAGAGGAAATTAACAAACAAAGAGATGTAGATCTTAAAAAAAGACACGAGCAAAAAATGGATGTAATGAAAAGATTTTTAAATGATTTTGAAAAACTTGCTGATCAAAGAAAGCAGA
Source organism: Cyrtodaria siliqua (assembly GCA_037043455.1). Taxonomy (NCBI): domain Eukaryota; kingdom Metazoa; phylum Mollusca; class Bivalvia; order Adapedonta; family Hiatellidae; genus Cyrtodaria; species Cyrtodaria siliqua. The sequence continues at coordinate 56,979 of JAWPHD010004518.1, read as the reverse complement.
GTTCACATACAGATAAAACAATTTAATCTGAAACTGATTAAACAAAAACATCAAAGATAAGCTAAAATGTAATTACAGTGAAACCCTGCTTTACAGTGAAACCCTGCTAATCAGACCACCTGCTGGACTTACTTGAAATGTTCATATTTTAAGCATGTTGGTTAATTTCAAAATTGTCTGTGGGACGACAAACCCTTAACCAGAACCTGATGTTTATTTAGAGAATTATAGTTTTGAATTGTCTACCAGTTTAGTCCACCTGCTTTATTAGGAGGGATTTGCAATAGCTGATTGTTCATTGGCATACAGTGTAGACAATGATAAAATATCCTACATATTGTATCCGATTTGGGTGTACACATTTTACAATTATCAGCCAGTTGATAACTCAGGTCGTATACAAATTGTTGTGTCAAGGCGATAAGCCCGATTGAATATGATTGTATGCTCGATAGTGACTATATGATCCAATTCCTACGGTTTATGTCGGTTTCGCGTGTTAAATGCAAATCTAACAATCATTCCATTCATTATTGAATTTATTAAACTCGTTAGCAAAAATGATATAATGCTGGGCAAGAGCCTCGTATTATATCATTTTGCCAACTCATTCATTCAATAATGCACGAGTACTCGTGTAAGATCCTCTATTTACTTTATTTAAAACAACTATTTGTCAGTAATTACTGTATTAAACATAGCCACTCATTGGGTTGGTCTGATTCCAGGATGGTCATTAGGCGGGGTTTCACTGTAATATACACTTCTATCAAATTGTCCTAGAGAGATATAAATTAAATGCACTGCCATGCAGTATAAGGGACACATACATTACACATTTATTGTTAGCAGTTGTTTGAACAATGTTCTTAGTTTTCATATAGTTAACTGACTAAATGTTTAGTTATACTGGTGAAACTTTCTTCCTTAGTGGTATAAAAACATAGGGCTTTTTGGTACGTCTGATAATTGCAAGTAATCGCAAGTTTGTGGAAGGATACCAATGAAAAGGTTTCACTTGTTTCAGACAGCCATCACTGTGTGATATTCCAGCTGAAATAAAGCGAACAATTCTGGAGTACTTATCACCCACAGACAGAAAATCCCTTTGTAGCATTAACAAGATTTGGAAAAAGTTTGTTTGCCATGCCATGTTTCAGATAACTTTTTGCAGCCATTACAAAATATTAGTAAAATAAAGATTACTGGTACTACTGAACCACAAGTGGGTAGTGATTGTGTTCAGGAAATTACTACTTTGATTAAAAATGATAACTTCCCAAATCTCCATTCATTTGTGGTAACAGGAGTTTTGCTTTCAACTGAACAGATTGCAAATCTCACTGATGCATTGAAGAATTATGTGGAAACACTGGATATGGGTGTTGTTCTGAAACCAAATGTTGAACTGCATATTTTAGAGTCTTGTAAAAAACTCCGATTTCTATCTTTTTTTCCTGATACCTATGATGAAAATGGTAACTCAGTCCTGATGGAATGGATTGAAATATTGGACTTGCACTATGGATATATATGCTTTGGTCACAATGTTTTAGACAAAATGCCTAGCAAAATGATGAAGTATGACCGCAGAGGATATAGCATGCCCTTTCCTTTAGGGCTGATTGCAAAGGTACAGTATCAGAAAGGAAATATGTAATTATTATACCAAACCTGAAAGGTACAGGAAGTACTAGAAATGCACAAAAAAGCATAATGTTTGTGTCATTTACTCTTAAAAAACTTCTTTTTTATTGAATGATTTGTTAATTGCCAGGCGAGACAATTTTTAAAAATGTAAATAACATTTTTGTTATGGCCTGAGCCGAATATTTTTATTTAATAAGTTCATAAGGTGATGGGAATTCTATGTTTAATTGTTCATTTAATCACCAAAAAAGAATATACTGTTCCCATTTGGTTCTTTTCTAAAGTGACTAAAGTTTTGTAAGATCGGATTAGAAACATCTCGGACAGAACTCCGAATAACCATGGGTAACAGACCGACAAAGTGTTAAGACTTTATTATTTCTTGATGAAAACAGTTCATGAGACCACTCATTGGAATCGTCTTGATGAGATGATTTGAATGGTAACAAAATAATTGTTCATGAATATATAAGAAAAAGTTGAATGTATAATACAGGTGTTATGTAGAATCCTGCTCAGAGAGGTTATTTTAAATGGAAGTCAGTTCACCTGTTTTGCAGTAAGGTAACTGTATGTTGGAAGACCACATTTAGATGTTTAAAGCATTAAACATTAACAGCAAACAACTGCGTTTAATTTGCATTGTTTCTCTTGCTTTGTAGAGTAGTTGGATAATTTGTTGTTAGCTCTGCTGGTCGAAGTCCGTCCGTCCGTCGTACCTCTGTTCAGCCCCGTGTGGTTCCGGGGGCCTCGTTTGGTTACGCGGCAAAGAATAGGGCCACTGCAGATCCCATTGGAAGGGAATGCAGAGAGGTAGAACCCCAAATTCATGTTCATTTTATCATTTTTTGTTCATGCTCATTAAAGGTCTTCATCATGACCCCTGCTTAGTTTCATGTGCCATCTCGCTCATATCACTAGAGCAGTGGCAGAAAAACTATAACGTGGCTCCAGCGTAAATGGAGTGTCTACAATAGACTTTGCAGCAACTCTGCAGTTCGGGGTGAGAACGTTCTAGGCCCGTTCTTCATATTTTATCTCGATGTACATGGAGGATGAGCCTGGCATGTTCATTCCTGTTAGGCGCCATATAACCTTTCATGTGTTGGTGCGCCTTAAAACCCCAATTCAATTAACTTTTGCCTTGTGAACAATCTAGGGCCTTCATTATGAATCGGATCTGTACGAAACTTTGCAAGTTTCTTTATATCATTGAAAGCTTGGACGCGTTTGAGAACCAGCTGATTTGGATCAGTAATATTGGAGTTATTGCCCTTGTTTTTCCGGAAATTGCTATTTTCTGCATTGTGAACACTCTAGCACCTTCATTTATTATTTGATATTTATCAAACTTACACAGATTGTTAATTGAAATGAAAGCTCAGACAAGTTCGAAAACCAGCTGAATTGGGTGAATTGGGTCAGTAACACTGGAGTTATGACCCTTGTTTTTTCCACCCAGAAACATTTTCTGCCTTGTGAACACTCAAGCACCCTCATTTATTATTTGATCTTTTCCAAACTTGTGCAGATTGTTAATACTAATGAAAGCTTGAACTAGTATGAAAACAAGCTAAATTTGGTCAGAAACACCAGAGTTATGGCCCTTGTATTTTCTGAATAAAAATACTATTTTCTGTCTTGTGAAAACTTTTACCTTTATTTATTCTTTGATATTCACCAAACTTGCACAGACTGTTAAAATAAAAGAAAACGAAGACAAGTTTGAAAACCAGCAAAATCGGATCAGTAACACTGAGATATGGCGCTAGTTTTTTCTCTGAAAAATGCCATTTTCTGCCTGTACTTTAGCCAGTAGAGCGTCAACAGTCCCTTTTGTGCCTCTTGTTTTCTTTGTACTTTCCATTCTATAGTTTAAATATGTTATTACCTTTGTTTAAACAAGATTGCCATTTAATAGTTTAAATATGTTAATACCTTTGTTGAAAGAAGATTGTTTAATTTTTTTTCTTGTTTTAACCCTTATCCTGCTGATAAAAACTTTACAATAATTTCCAAAAAGGGTAAACCCAGATCAGATGCCGCAGTTCATGGGGTCTGATCAGGAACCACAACATTTGCAACAGTGGTGGTAATAACGATAAAAAATCCAGAAATATTTGAAATGTACTGGTCCTTATTCTAAAGATGTAAGAGTTGATAGAATTAATCAGCAAGATAAGAGTTTAACTTTGATTGTTTTGTTATTGTTTGAAAATAAAAAGTGATTTAATCCGATCAAGATATTATTTTTTATTTTGCTCACTATATTGGTCAACTACGTTCTTTGGTTGTAGATTGCATGTCAGTACCAAAGTGAGAGGTTAGTCGACGAATTACTATAATTAAAAGTTTTGCAGAATTTCATTTCTCATGGCCTGACCGTCGGCATCATTTTTGAATATTTTAGGGTAGTTGTTTACGTGATTGTCATCATTCAAACATGCTTGGATTTCATCATCCTCAAAAATACAAATGTTATGCAGAACACACGCTGCCGTTATCAGTCTGCAAATATTTTCCATATCTTCACTATAAATGCTGAGAAGTCTTCGGAATCTTGCTTTCAACTGACCAATTGCTCTCTCTACGCACTGGCGAGCTGATGAAAGTGCTCTGTTATATCTTCTTTGTGCTGCAATCATATTTCCTATCTGTCTAAAAGGTGTGAAAAGCCATCTTCTCAAAAGATAGGCAGAATCGCCTATAAAATAATAAACAATGTAAAATGTAATAAAAGAAATTAAAAAATAGTTTAACTGTTGGGTAAACATTACAACAGAAGCTGTTCAAGTCTTATAAAGGACTCCCTACTTGTAATGCGCTAGAAAGTGTATATTGCGCTCACCGATAATATATACTTAAAACTAAATCTCATTTTTTATTAACATCGCTTCTTGAAAACTTGAACAAATAGTGGAAAATGTATTTCATTGAATCACTGTCTTTCAGGCAACCCAACTCCATAAAGGTACTAACCCGCCAAATAATGGCAAAAGTACATTAGAAAATCTTTTATCTAAACATTATCCAGTTGTTCAGATCATAATGTATATGTGCAGATTAAAAGTATATTTTATTCATGGGTTCTTAAAATATCCGTGATTTAATAAATATGAAAAAATTAATTATGAGTTGTTTATATATGTAAGTTATATATATATACTTTGTCCTCGGTAGATTTAAAAATGGTGTACATATGTTGTAATGTTTGGCTGTTGTTGGCGGGATAGCTACTGTAAATACTGTACCGCAAGACTTAATTTCATTTCAATTTAACATAGGCGTATCTAGGACTTTTCACCGGGTGGGGTCCAGAGGTTGTTCAGTTATGCAATTCTAAGATTGGGGTACACAATTAAAAAAAATGGGGAGTCCACGAGCAATATTTGAAAATGAATACTACATACTACATACCAATAAGGAACAAGTTTGGTTCCAACAGCTCACCATCTTCCATTGTGGTATATAATGGTGAGTTTCTCAGAACTCTGGCATCATAAGTGCATCCTGGCCAACCAAAATACGAATCTAGTATTACTAAGTCGTCATCCACAACAAGCTGGGGGAAAAACAATTGCATTATAAAACAATTGAATTATAAAACAATTGAGACTTGACATTACTGGCATTGTTCCCGAAAACCAGACAAAGTACCTTGTTCCCCAAAAATAAAATGCCATGTTCCTTTGTTCCCCCAACCCCCTGGAAGACCCTCATTTATAGTCGAGCTGGGTCTTTTTAAACGGTTTAACCCAACATATTTAAAAGCACAATGGTTATTGGTAACTAATGCAAATATAACATTGATAGAATTCAGAAAGGAAAGGGAAGTTCACTATTTACATTGCCGTATATTAATAGGTAGCCTATGTTGCCATCTGATATTCTTTAAATATTCTTTAACGCTTAAAGAGCAGCACCATTTGATGTTAATATATGTAACCTGGTACTGTTAAAATGGTGAATATCGATTTCTAACCATGTGTCCTCGATGGCTCAGTAGTTAGAGCGCTGGTAGGTATACCAGAGATCCTGGTTTCGAGTCCCGGTTGAGGAATGATTTTTTCACCACTTGTCATCTTCTGGTGGAGAACCATCACAGTTTTCAAAATAGGTAAATAATAGTAAACAGATGAAAATGAAGACTTTATAACAAACAAATTCTTGTGACTGGTTTGGTATTTAATGGCAGACTATAACAAATCTAAAAAGGTACCTGTAGTTGGACAGATGGAAATCGTTTTCGGTTGTAATAGTTCCCCTGACTCCTGGGAGCACCAGACAATCTTATATGGGTGCCATCAATTGCGCCGCAAATTCCCTGTATTGGACATTTTTCTGCAAATGAAGCAGATATGCCTTCTTGCCTTTCTCTGCTTGGCCATCGAATAATTAAGTGTCTTTTATCACAAATTGCTGATGACACTCGACGGATACACGCATGAACTGTCAAGGAAACGTTGAATAGGTTGCTAATCTCTCTTATTACGCACTGATTGTTCATGTACCACAGGAATATATACACTTGTTTTTCTGGAGAGACGACTTCAACACCACCTGTTGTCACTGGAGTCAACAGATGAGAAATGTTGGTAAGTATCGCATTAAATGTGGTTTTCCTAATCCTAAAGTGTTTTATGAAATCGTAGTCTGTGAATTGTTCAACTGTCTCAGTAAAATCTTGCACTTTATGAATATAATCACGCTTTAGACTACTAATTAAAGTCGTCGTGAAAATATTTTCGTTAAAGCAACTCTCCTCATCGCTGTCGAACATTTCTTCAACGAAGAGCACAAATGCGGAAGCACACTGGGTCGCCATTTTGTAAACACTCCGGTCTACTCGTTATGTTCGGACTGGGTTACTCGGGTTATTTCATTGCGCATGCCCTGATCTTTAACTAGAGTAAATAGAGTTGACGATCCGAAAACGCTCATTAATATGAATCTGCACCGTTACTATTTATAGCTTATCACATGACACCCGGAAGTTTTTTAAGAATTTGTAACAAAGTGAAAGTAATTTGCTAAATCGTTATGGCTTCTGAAAGCGGAGATCAGTTTGCGGACTTGGGAGATTATACACGATTTGGGATTCCGGATGCGCCTGATACAACTGTCACCACGCCGTTTGGAAATGTTTGTTTTTAGTGTTCATGTCTCTGTCCCTTCTGCCAGTTCTGGTGTTATGGCAGTAGCAGATATTCGGCAGTAGCATTGCTTAGTAAACAGAGTAGTAAACTCTCAATAATACATATTGATTGTTTGTTTGTATTATGGTGTTTTAGTTCATTTTCAACACGTAAGGTGATATATGACGATTTTTAAGAGAAAATCGAAAAAATTATGCCATTTTTAACTTTAAACATCTTTTTATACATTTTTGTATTTTGAAAATAAACATAAATTATTATAATCCCATTTTGCTATTCACTATGAATCTTTAGAATGTATTCTCATCAAGATCAGTGAATAATTGAGAGAGGAGATAGAAGGAAAAGTTAAGGTGCCATGTGATATTTTGGTTCCTTCGTTGGTTCAGATAGGAAGTTTCCTATCTGTTTATTAATATGTCTGTGGTGCGGTGGAGAGGGAGCTGTGGGGATGGGGGTTGCCGACTTTAGATTGTCAAACAATTATATTTTCTATTCTAGATTTCTTTCTTTCAACTGATACTGCACACAATCTAGTTTGATTATCACAGTAGCATCACCATCGGTTTACCATGTTTACAGGCTTTATGTATCACTGATTTATTAATTAACACAGAAGTTCAGTGAGATCTTTAAAGGGACACATGGCAATCTTGAGATTTATTCAAACATTTAAATTTGCTCCTCAATTTACTTATCCTGCGTCATTTTGACTTTAAAACTGCTTGCATATAATTAAATAAAAAATTGAGATTTCAACTTTCTTTCTTTATTTTACCAAATTTTTAAATATATTACTGGTGCAATATTATAAAAAGTTAGTAATATGCAAAAATAATTCGCTTTGAACTATTCCAACAATTAATATTAATGATTGAACAAATGCAAGTTGAGAGAAAAACTAACGGGACGCCGTGAATTTTTAAAAAATCAATATTGCCGTGTGTCCCTTTAAGATGCACAGGGTAAAGCACTCCCTGCACACGGGAATGATGGCTTTACATCCCTCAGAGGGATGGCATATTTTCACATTACCTTGTCCGAGTAAGATACTCCGGTAGTACGTTTGAAAAACCCGGGACGTGACCCCACCAGGAATCGAATCCGCGACTTCTGGGACTCTCCCACCGCAGCGTCTAAAGCTCCTAAAAGGTCTAAACATAATCAATTAGCTTAACATGACCCATATTTAATCTTCATTTATATCGCTAATTCAGTTTGTTTGCTGTTAATTTTTCGATATCAGAAATTGAATTATTGTTATCATGGTTATCATGAAATTGCAATTTTATATTTGATATCAAATTGTTCAACTTTTTGTTTCAACAGATCTGTTAATATATGATTCTTAATATCAATAATTCAATTTCTGGCAATTTAAAAACAATTGGTTTTTTATATCACCAAATAAGTTTTATTATCAATCGTTATTTTGTTTCATTAATTTATTATTTGCTTTTGCCAAGTAATGGTAATGGTCGTTATCAAAACAAGATTTTTCCATATCACTTCATGGGATTATGTTAAAATGACTAGCCATATAGTCTTAACTATTTCACTCCTTTTTGGCTTAAATGACTTTAACCCAGGAAAAAATCACATGAATAATAGAAAGTTTGAAAGGGTTTGAAAGAAATTTAGCGAATTGTTAATACTGTTGTATGGGACCTAATCCGAGTCTTCTCTGACCCTAAAAGCCTTTTTTTTTTTTTTTTTTTTTTTTTTTGCGGCTTCAGTACACAGCCAGGTGAAATATCAAAAATCGTAAAAAGGGCTGGTAAGGTCAGAGAAGGCTCGGAAATACATAGCGGGTAAATGTCAACAATTAAACACTAAGCTGCTACCAGTTTTAATGTTTGTATTAAATGACTATTGTGTACATCTTAGACAAGGACATGGGCTGGATTGCTAGCAAAAGAGAAATGGTTTCTGGCCTTGTCATTTCTCAACATCAACATCCTAGCTGCGGTGGTTCTCGCCACCTACCGCCTGGTGGAAGTTGTGGAGGATGATCAAACCAACTTTACATTCACCATCCTTCTACTTGTAAATGCAGGTGACTATCTTATTACTGACTTTATTTGTCATTTGCATATAACATCATTCTTATGAAGTTGCAAGAAAATTCATCAAGTAGTTTTAGAGGAGTAGATCTAGTTGCTGCTGCTGCAAAAAAAAGCATTATTGGTCTATTTTAGATAATAGTGCTATTTATCTTGCATGCATAATTACCGGTATATAGGTCTGTTTTCTTTTTAAAGTTTGCGTGTGCTATCGCTTCTGAAAGATAAAAAAGTTTTCTTATTTTCATTTCTGAAAAGGTGTACAACATACTTCTTGCCAGACTTAATTATTTTTTTAGAAAACAAAACAAAACATTTAATGATTTATATTTACATTTCTACTGCACATTCATGCACTATTTTTAACACAAATACAATGTATTTACATTATAAAAGTCTGAAAAATAGATAGGATAAACATTATGGAAATATAAGGATTGAATTTTATATTTTATATAGGTCTTTCTAAGGGATATGAAAAACATTAGGCTTGTTTGAAGTGCCGAAGAAGGGCGTCACAAACTTTAAACAAGCCTAACCTTTTTCATACGCCTTAGAAAAATTGAAATATAAAATTCTGTCCTTAAATGAAAACAGTAGTCGAAAATGAAATAAAATATTACACATTTTCAGTATGCAGTAATCTAATGGTGTCTTTTGTTTTTAGTGTTTGTGGCATTCTATGCCTTTCATGGCGTGTTACGAGAGAGGAAGTATGAACTGTATGCACATGTGGTCGCCATCCTCGTTATTCTGGTATATTGTATCGTAGAGTACAGTGTCAACACATACAGACATAATCCCGTCAAATTGGTAAGTGATTTATAACTGAGTGTACAAGTGGTCGCCATCCTCGTTATTCTGGTATATTGTATCGTAGAGTACAGTATCAACACTGACAGACATACTACAGTCAAATTGGTAAGTGATTTATAACTGAGTGTACAAGTGGTCGCCATCCTCGTTATTCTGGTATATTGTATCCTAGAGTACAGTATCAATACTGACAGACTACTACCGTCAAATTGGTAAGTGATTTATAACTGAGTGTACATGTGGTCGCCATCCTCGTTATTCTGGTATATTGTATCGTAGAGTTCAGTGTCAACACTGACAGACATACTACCGTCAAATTGGTAAGTGGTTTATAACTGAGTGTACGAGTGGTCGCCATCCTCGTTATTCTGGTATATTATATCCTAGAGTACAGTATTAACACAGACAGACATAATAAAGTCAAATCCTTGTTATTCAAATAGATGATTGGCTAATAAACTGCATATATTGCGGACTAAATATTTAAAATTGAATACCAGTATTGTAATTAAGATTTTTGTATCTCCTACATAGCATGGCAGATACTTAGGGATCATTGTGTCCATAGTCATTGTCCGTCGTCTATCATCTGTCCGTCACACTTTAACCTGCAACCTAACCTTGGCCGTAACTTGAAAAAGTATTTGTCCAATAACTCTGACTTTCATTTTGGCAGAGTTATGCCCCCTTTCATAAAACTTTAACCTGCAACCTAACCAACCTCATAACTGCCCATAACTTTAGAATTATTTGACCTATGTTTATGAAACTTCACACACATCTTCATTTTAACCAAAGGAATATTGTTACAATTTCCTTAACTACGACTCATTTTGGCACAGTAATGCTCCTTTTCATAAAATGTTAACCTACAACCTAACGTAGTTCATAACTGGCAAAATATTGACCTATGGTCATGAAACTTTATACAGTTTTTCCTTATCAGTTATCCAATGGAGATTTATGCCCCTTTTCATAAACTTTTATTTAAAAAAACAACTACGTATGATAATTCATGAAGGATTGCACCACACTGACTTGTGTACTTGCTGAAATAAGCACATGGCAGGCAACACAAGTGTCCGTGGAACACCCTTCTAGTGAATATTGTTTTTTCCCTTTTTGAAATTCTTTATTTTGAAAGGATATCAATTGATTAAATAACAGCTTTTGGTATTAACCTTCCCTTGAACATCATGTAAATATGATTGCTTTAAAATCATAGTGCAAGATTGCTGTGTGTCTCTATAAAAACAAGATTGCCTCTTGTCTCTTTAAGAACCAATTTTGCCCTGTGTCTCTTTAACACTATGATAATCTGTATTGCAGGTGAGACTCATCTTCGCATGTGTGCTCGCTCCGCCAAACATCATTTTGTGTGTGTTAGTGGCGAGGGAGTTTGGGGAACTGGACTTCAGGATAACAGGGGCATCAGAGAATTTACAGTGTATGTATACATTTATTTATTTAGCTCATTTTCACTTGCTGGATTATTACAGTGATGGCGTGTGTTAGTCATCAGGTGTTACTTGTCGCTTATCTGGCTTGACCAATCAGATGTAAAGTCGATCATGAAAAATTGTAATCGATTAATCAGATCAAAGGCATAACTGATCGATGAAATCGATTAATCGGAACAACACTAATCAGTAGTATGTTGAAATGGAAATACATGTACTAGTATTAAAGGGACACTGTCCGTATGTAAGCAGATACTGAGCATTGTCAAATAACTGACTGATTTTAATTCAGTGAAATGTATACATGAAAATATGAGCATAGACCCAGATGACGCCAATAAAGTAATAGGTGTGGTTCCGGTTTCGTGACCGACCCTGTTTTTAGGGGCCGACCATAAACATTTTATGACCCCGAAAAAAAAAAAAAAAAAAGTGTTGTTTTTTTATGTTCTTTTTACATTTTGCATTTTATGTTTTCTTTTCTTCTTTTTGTTTTTAATTATTGGTTCTGTATCTAATGATATCAACAAATATATAGTTAAGTTTATTTATTTATTGGGTATAAAAGTATAGCGTAGAAAAATAAATATATATATCTAAAATATTTTCCCTACCTACCTACCCTACTTTTTAACAGAGCTTATGGGATGGCGAATTGTCCGTCGTCCGTCGTCGATCTTTACCAAACTTTAACAGATTGTTAATATCAATGAAAGATCAGACGAGTTCGAAAACCAGCAAGATCGGACCAGTAATAGCAGAGTTATGGCCCTTGATTTAGTTAAAAATGCTATATTTTGCCTTGTTAAGACGATCCGATCTTTCCCAAATTTTACCAGATTGTTAATATCAATGAAACCTCGGAGAAATTCGAAAACCAGTCAGATTTGATCAGTTACAGCGGAGTTAAGGCCCTTGATTTATTCTAAATTCCTATCTTTTGCTTCGTTAAAACGATAGAGCCTTCATTTTTCATTCGAACTCAACCAAACTTTACCAGATTGTTAATATCAATAAAAGCTCGGACAAATTCGAAAACCAGCGAGATTGGAACAGTAACGACAGAGTAACGGCCCTGTATTTAGTTAAAAATTCTTTATTTTGCGTCGTTAAGACGATAGGGCTTTCGTTTTTAGCTTTACTGGCCATGGGCCAGCAGAGCTTATGGGATGGCGAGTTGTCCGTCCGCGTTAACTTTTGTCTTGTTAAGACGATAGGGCCTTCATTTTTCATCTGATCTTTACGAAACATTACCAGATTTTTAATATCAATGAAAGCTCGGACAAGTTCGAAAACCAGCCAGATCGGACCAGTAACAGCGGAGTTATGGCCCTGATTTAGTTAAAAATGCTATATTGCTATATTTTGCCTCGTTAAGACGATAGGGGCTTTAATGTTCATCTGATCTTTACCAAACTTTATCAGATTGTTAATGTCAATGAAAGCTCGGACAAGTTTGAAAACCAGCCATCTCAGACCAGTAACAGCGGAGTTTTGGCCCTTGATTTAGTTAAAAATGCTATATTTTGCCTCGTTAAGACGATAGAGAATTCATTTTTCATCAGATCTTTACCAAACTTTATCAGATTGTTAATGTTAATGAAAGCTCGAAAATGTTTGAAAACCAGCCAGTTCGGATTAGTTACAATGGAGTTATGCCCCTTGATTTAGTTAAAAATGCTATATTTTGCCTAGTTAAGACGATAGGGGCTTCATTATTCATCCGATATTTACCAAACTTTATCAGATTGTTAATGTCAATAAAAGCTCGGATAAGTTTGAAAAACAGCTTGATCGGATCAGTAACAGCGGAGTTATGGCCCTTGATTTCGTTAAAAAGGCTATAAGTTGCCTCGTTAATACGATAGGGCCTTCATTTTGCATCTGATCTTTACCAGATTTACCAGATTTTATGACTTTCTTTTTTTATATTTCTAGTTTTTTTGTTTGTTTTTTTGTTTTTGGAGGGGGGGGGGGGGTGGGGGGGGGGGGTGGGGTGGGTTTCACATTTTCTTTTTATCTCTATTGGCCAAGTTCGAAAACCAGCCAGATCGGATCAGTAACAGAGGATTTATGGCTCTTCATTTAGTTAAAAATGCTATATTTTGCCTCGTTAATACGGTAGGGTCTTCATTTTGTATTTTGCCCAAAACTTTCAAAAAAATGTAAATAGCAGTCACTCGCTTCATTGATGTTATAAGAGTCATGATAGCCAGTAGAGCGCCCACAGGCCTTCTTGGGCCTCTTGTTATGAGCATGTAATAGGAACCACATATATAATTGTATTTGGCCGAAGTATATAGTAATGCATTGATGAGTTTGAAAAAACAAGTTTTATTTGTAAACAATGTGGGACCCACATTATTTACATTTTTTGATGATCACGTGACATCCATTAGCGCATTACCCTTGTCAAAAAAAGCTGCCTAATACATACGTTTTATGTAGCTAATAATATTTTAAAAGCTAGGTAAACCGTACGTTATAGCTAGCTAAAAGCTAGCGGTATTCGCACTTGTGTATACGCAGCTTTTGCGCAGGTGTACAAAAAAAAACATTTATAAACTAGCTACGTAATAGCTTGGTAAAACGCAACTTGTACGAAGGTCTGTGTAGAAGCTTGGTAAAACGCAGCTTTTACGAAGGTCTGTCTAGAAGCTTGGTAAAACGCAGCTTTTACGCAGACTGTGTTAAAGCTTCGTAAACGCAGCTTTTATGAAGTTCTGCAGAAAAGCTGCGTTACGAAGGTCTGTGTAAAAGCTTTGTAAATGGCATGAAGGTGCCAATACTGCCAGCTTTTCCGTAAGTCTGCTTAAAAGCTTCGTAAATGCAGCTTTTTAACTGTTATGTCTGTCATCGTAATTATTTTGTGTTTTATAAGCTAAACGTTACGGACATTGGCCCTTTAACAAATCAATAATCAAACTATAATTAGTGTGAATACTTTCATATAAATTAAAAATGATTCATAACGAGTTTCATCAATTTTATATGTAATGGGGATGAGTTTAAGATCATATTTATCACAATTAAAAACATACAGACAAATATGTAAACAATAAATTGAAATGATCTTAAAACTTCTACCACGTTAGACAAACTTTAGTGCCAAAACATCATAAACTCGCGTACTTTGACATCAAAATGTTATGTGACGTCATTACTTTAATGCCAAACATCATAAACTCGCATACTTTGACATCACATGTTATGTGGACGTCATTACTTTAATGCCAAAACATCATAAACTCGCGTATTTCGACATCAAAATGTTATGTGACGGCATTACTTTAATGCCAAAACATCATAAACTCGCTTACTTTGACATCAAAAGTTATGTGACGTCATTACTTTAGTGCCAAAACATCATAAACTCGCGTACTTTGACATCAAAATGTTATGTCATTACGTCATGTTATACACAACGTTGAGTATAAAGAGTTTGTGTTTTATCTCTTTACAAAAGGGCCATTTTATGACGACTTTTAAAACATTACAAACTGATTTGTATTTTGTTAATTATTTATTATAAGTTCTTGATAAATAATAAGTTTATGACTTAGATCAGGATTTATTTATAATAAATAGAACAGTTTCAGTTAACAAAACTTGCGTAGTGTTACAAATGTAATGCATTTCATGCTCAACCAATCACAATCATTCCAGGTTGTTATTACATATGTGTACTTACAATAGAATATTAAATGGGTGTTCGACACTGCTAACAAAGGAGGTTATATGATAAATGCTGTTAAGTCATCATTTTCAGAAAAACAATTTCTGTTTTCTGAGACTTATCTCGGTATTGATTATTATAGTTTGACCTAAGTTTACAACCAGCAAGCGTTGCATGTTGAGAGATTTAAAAATTATGCGTTGAAATATAAACTATAAATGATTTATAATTAATAAGTAATTGATTGAGTATAGCCCATCGAGGTGTTTAAACCAACCAACACGATGAGACCATACTTTATTTGTTTTGTAGCGTGTCATTTCATCTAACTTTCGATAACAGGTAGTTACAGTATACCAGTCTTTCTGACAGGTTTTGTTTTCCATTTAAATGATTTACAACTGTAAATACAAAAGAAATGTCAATGACTATGCTACAATATTTACACATAGTGTTAGTCTTCTTTTTAAAAGTCTACTGCATCTGCCTACACCAATTTTGCACCAGAATATAGTGCAATCCTATTATTTATTTTTTAATATAATCCTATTTCATTTATATAATGTTTTCCATAATGAAGCAATAAATCACATGGTTTTGGTTAAACAATTTATATTTTGAATTTTAATGGCCTTTATGATTATATTTTTTTTTAAACACATTTGACATTTTAAAAATCTGAGATAGTCCAGATAAATCTAGAGTAATAATGTAAATGAACATAATTTATTACCATTTTTCCCTCAGATATTTATAACCAAGCGGCCATTTTCTCCTGTTGGCTCAAGTTTGACTTGCAAGTTACAGTAAGTATATATTTAAGAAATGAATATCATATTTAGATAACCCGAGTCCAAGGATCAAAGTGAGCTGTCATGACCCTTTTTGTCTGTCATATGTTCGTCCGTTAACGTTTGACTAATGGCTTTCAATTTTGTTAAAATTAGTCAACACAACATCCAAAATGGTCACCATTACTAAATATTGTCAAAACCTTTAAAAAATCTCCTCAAGAAACGATGATCAGAATTTGATAGTTTTGGTCAGACATGATTGCTAAATACTGGAGTATCAAGTTTGGTTCAATGATGTCCCCATCGTCAAAAAATGGCTGTGCTTTGGGGATCCAAAGTTTGTGTATAAAAAGTTCACATGAACTCTCCAACTTAATTTGAGAGATGTGTGCTTCTAAGTCCCTCCGACCGATAGGACAACCTAACGGCATAGGCACAACTAAGTCTGGAATTTTGAATGTGTCTAGTGTAATGTTGATCTATCTACTGTCTACTTGTAGTTATAGTGTAGCAGTTATAGTGCTGCCACACTGGAATACCAAGCCATAGTACATTATACCCCACCAGTGGTCACTTTTTTCTGATACTCAGGCCATGCAACCAGACGTAACACTATCCATTGTGTGCTCATCAAGCAAAGGTTACAAGTGACTACTACCATTTTTTAAAGTCTTTAGTATGATGTGGCCTGGGATTGAATCCATGACTTCCCGAATGAAAGGCAAACTGTGTTAAAATTTATTTTAAGCGGATATCTATATAACCATGTGACAAAATAGAATGTATTTGGTATTAATAAATAACATGTCAAACATAAGCATAACTCTGCAACTTACTGTGTCACCTGCGGAGCATGGCAGACACTTAGGGATCACTTTGTCGTTGTCTTCTAACAGTCACACTTTAACCTGCAACCTTAACCTTGGTTATAACTTGGTTATAACTTGAAAAGTATTTGACTTTTGTTCATGAAACTTCACTTACATCTTCATCTTAACCCAGGAATGTTGTTACATATGTCCAATAAGTCTGACTTTCATTTCAGCAGAGTTATGCCCCCTTTTTACCTGCAACCTAACAAGCTCATAACTGGACATAACGTAAGAAGTATTTGACGTATGTTCATGAAACCTCACACACATATTCAACTTACCACACATAATATTGTTACCCATGACCAATAACTCTGACTTTCATTTCAGCAGAGTTATGCACCTGTTCATAAACCTTAACCTGCAACCTAACCAGACTAACCAAGCTCATAACTGGGCATAACTTAACTTCACACACATCTTCATCTTAACCCAAGGAATGTTGTTACATATGTCCAATAACTCTGACCAAGCTCATAACCGGCCATAACTTAAGAAGTATTAGACCTATGTTTATGAAACAAATATCACACACGTATTCATTTTACCACACAGATATTGTTACCCATGACCAATAACTCATAACTTGGAAAAATATTGACCTATGGTCATGAAACTTTATACAGTTCTTCCTTATCAATTATCCAATGCATATTTGTGCCTCTATTTCATAAACACTTTAAAAAAAACTGCTGCTTAATTCATGAAGGATTGCAACCCTGTCTTCAAACTTTGTAGTTAGATCATACTTGCTGAAATAATCACACTGCAGGCGACACAGGTGACTACTGCTGTCTTACTATCCAAAATACAGAGCAGGTCAATATGATATTGTAATATTAAGTGATTTTTAACTGTGGTAGGTTTGCCACTTTGTGATATTGGCTCGAGAACTTTAGCCTGGTACATACAGACTGGTGTAACATATACAGTATCTTTATTCAGGCTAGCCTGGTTCATATAGACTGGTGTAACATATACAGTATCTTTATTCAGGTTAGCCTGTTGATACTGGTCCTGCAAGATGGAACCCATATTGGTAAACCGGAAACTATCACTATCGCCATTGGTATACCCTACGCGCTCAACTGGGGAATATTTGGATGGCTTGTCGTAAGTTGTTTCTATTGGTGTGCAATCATATAGTCGTCTTTATTTGATGTTTTGTAAATGTTTTTTCTTTCCTTTCTCGTCTATTATTATAACTTGTCAGAGTTGTATTGTTTAATGCGCGCAGAGTGGGAGAATCTCTACAAGTCTGTGGAGACTGTTTAGCCCAATACATGTCTGTGATTTATAGTTCGGGCCATTCATAATTATTTCTTAATAAACAACTGTATTATTTCTACACATTTTGAATATTTGCAAACCATTCTTATTATTTACTCGAATTATCACAAAACAAATTAATTAGTTTAAATATTAATACAGTTTTAAGTTAAAATGATTGCCGTGTGTACCTCTAAGTTGGATACTGTTTAACATGTTTAAGCGAGTACTAAAAAGGCATCTTAAGTGTTTCATAACCATTCCCACCCATGAACAATTAAAATCAAGACATGAGTCTGCAGCTATATAAATTCACCCTTTTTATTATGAATTATTTTTTTCAACAGTTGCGACTTGAACTGAAGATCGGTGCCTTCATATTTGCATTTCTGGGTTTGGCTAAACCTGCGTATTATGTTTACACATTTGTG
Organism: Cyrtodaria siliqua; assembly: GCA_037043455.1. NCBI lineage: Eukaryota > Metazoa > Mollusca > Bivalvia > Adapedonta > Hiatellidae > Cyrtodaria > Cyrtodaria siliqua. Next base: position 38,792 of record JAWPHD010004518.1, on the reverse strand, counting down.
AAGGTAAGTGTATGATGTTGTCACAGTGTAACATCGTATTATTCTCAGTTTTTAGCCCTATTGTCCAAAGGCCAACAGGACTTATGTGATAGCGAGTTGCCATAGTATGTGGCCTCGTCCGTTAGCAGCACTTGGCTTGAAACCGCTGGAATAATTTTGGCACATATTTTATATGGATGCTTCTGTAATGAATTGTATCTTTCAGAAAAATCAGTCATGTGTATGCGGTTGAGATTGGGAAATTTCACACCTCGGTATAACTGTTTAATGACGGAGCCTCGGTTGAGATTGGGAAATGTCACCCCTCGGTATAACTGTTTAATGACGGAGCCTCGGTTGAGATTGGGAAATGTCACCCCTCGGTATAACTGTTTAATGATGAAGCCTCGGTTGTGATTGGGAAATGCCCCCCTCGGTATAACTGTTTAACGACGGAGCCTCGGTTGAGATTGGGAAATGTCACCCCTCGGTATAACTGTTTAATGACAGAGCCTTGGTACCTATTGGGAAATGTCACCCCTCGGTATAACTGTTTAATGGCGGAGCCTCGGTTCAGATTATAACAATAACTGTTTTACCTGGGTTGGAAATCCCAATGTACATCGGATACCCACAAACGATTCTCATATTAAATATACTTTGAGAAAATAAGCCAACGCTTTCATGAGAACAATATATAGATAACAAAGAAACAATTGCTTCAGAGGTTCGATAAACTGTCAAACTTAAACTTACTTTGTGTATATTTTACCAGTCTATTTAGAAATTATTATTCAGTTTGTGGATTTTGAACAGTATGCAACTGATATTTTTGGAATCGGGTAAAAATGCGAAACAAACCTATATAAAAAAAATAATATTTTTTTTGATAGTTTCACATGATTGAACAGAATTTGACTGTTTCTACATGAAATTTAATGTGAGATTCTCGTGAGAATATAATAATGTAGACTAATTAAAAACAACTGTGTTTGCCATTAGTCTTGCCTATTTCACAATCGTAAAAACTTGGCTAATCCCGTCATTCTTCGGAATCATGCCTCGTGTGTATTTCGACAGATTGGTATGTTCAAAATTTTGACATTTGGTTAGTCAGAAGGCAAGGGGACAGAAAATAGTGCACTGTCGCTATATAAACAATATAGCCATTAGCTACGCGTTTTGATATATGTTTCGCATTGCATGTTTGTTATTTACAATACAGATGAAGGTTGTATCACTATTTCCATGTAAATAAACTATACATGGAGCAATCGGCTAAATAACATTGCACATCTATAATGATAACTAAGAATTATGAATGAAAATTCCTTTTGGCGGGAATCTAAGTGCACCATGTTAGTATGACGTAACCAATATGGAAACCTTTTAGAACCTTTTAGAACAGTCTGTTAAATCATTTTATAATTATTTTATTTTTAGAATTTTGTGATTCTTGGTTTCAAGAAACTCATTACTCAATGAGTGATACAAACAATCTTAATCTGTTTCCCACAGCAGTTAAAAGGCTCATTCAGTTCTGAGAACACACTGCGTTGCATCATAATAAAATAATGTGATGTCATAATAGCATGACGTGATGTCATCATACATGAGGGTGTGATGTCATAATACCAGAAAGTGATGTCATGATAGAAACAACCAAATGAATGATAAAAATTGGACCAATGAGACCACTTAATTTAAAGCTCATTACATTCTCAGAACACAGTGAGGTTTTACTGGACATTGAGTAATGAGGTTCTTGAAACCTAGAAACACCAAATTCTAATAATAAAATAATTCTAAAATGATTTAATAGACTGTTTTAGATACATTCGAGATATGCCTCAAAGAAGTGGTTGAGATGTTTCAAATGGCCTGTTTCGTAGTGATTTGAACATAGCATTCTGAAACAAGAAATCTTTGTCAGTTTACTTCATTCCTTATACCTATTCTGGTCGGACTGTGAGGTCTGTAAATATTTTTGCCTATAAATTTTATTCAGTTATTACCACGTATGACACAGTCTCGTAGCAGTCCATTTTTGGTTTGATATCACTTTTTACAGTTACTAACACAGTAATCTTGGGCTGATGTCTGGTTTAGTAACAAACAGATAGCGTATCAGCCACTAGATACATGCTGTGTATAAGCAGTCATGCTAAGTTTTATTGAGGATTGTCTTCTTGTTACTTTTATGAAATGTATGTATAAGCTTTTCTAAATAAAAAAAACAATGATATCCTATTTTCTTATTTTTACTTGTACTTGCAGGTCTATAGTAAAGAGCAGAAACTGTATAGTTATTTAGAAGAGCAGAAACTGCAGCATGATGTTATTATGTACTGTGTAATAATCTGTGGTAAGTACATAAGTCAATATATATATATATATTTTTTTTTAATATTTTATTCAGACATCAAATGTATATCAGTTATCATATATAATTTACAGATAAGAAAAGGGGAGAAATAGAGGGAACATATCTACTTTGTTTAACACTTTACCGCTCGCCAACTTTATAAAAGTATAAACAATAGACAAATATACAATATGAAAGCCTTAATTGATCAACATATTTTGAACAATATTCCATCTTGCTTTGATATGATTTGACTTCAGTATGGGGTACATGTATGTTGAGTACAATTCAAGATTTCTAAAACGTTTTAGTTCTTCAATAAAGATTGCGACATTAGGTAGACATTTTTTCAATCTGCATGAGTTAATGTATTTTTTGTAAATAAGTAAACATATATATATTATAATATCTGAAATTGAAGAGAATTCTGGGCCCAAAAGAATATTTTCGGGGTTCATTTCGACTGAGATTTCGCACTTGTCTCTTAATTGGTAAAATAAATATATTAAGACATTTTTTGACCACATGCAATCATAAAACAAATGAATCATTGTTTCTTGTGTGTTATTACAAAATGTACATAGTTCTGTTTCTGACAATCCGCATTTATATTGTCTCGCATTTGTAAACACAATTCTATGGAATATTTCGTATTGAAGGCTTTGAAGATATGCGTCATCAACTATACGGAAAGGTTGATTGTATAGAGTTTTCCAGCTATCTCTACTCAGAACCTTGTTAAAATCAGTGTTCCATTTTTGTTGTGAATTTGTAGGCAATTCTACTATAAGATTTAAAAAGTCTGGATAAAACATTTTATTTATCTGTTTTTCTTTTTTTAGTTTGTTTATGTTGTTATGTATCGGCTGTTCGAGTTTATTTTTATTTGTTATTATTGTTTTCCACTTTCTTGGAATTGCATTTACTAGTCCTAAATATGTCAAAAATGGAACATATATATCGAATTTATCCGAGAAGTCTTCAAACGGTAAGAACATACAGTTTTCGTTTACTATATCGTTAACAAAAAATATTCCTTTTTTACAAAATTCTTTATAAAACACCATATCATTTTTTATTTTAATATTTATATTATAAAATAGAGGTTTAATATTTATATTATAAAATAGAGGTTCAGATAAAATTTCTTCCGGCGTTGAGGTACTTTTCTTATCAATAAGTGCCCAGGACCTCAAAACACTCTTCCAGAAACTGTTCATATGTTCTGCTACCATTAAAAGACCTTCTTTATGTAAATGCCATAACCTATATCCACCTATTTTCTCCAGATCATCTAAAATTAGGGTTTTCCATGGAGCAAATTTATCTGGATCTAAAATCTTTTTAATCCAAGATAATTTTAGAGACTGACTGAACAATGCAATGTGTGGAAATGCTAGTCCTCCTTCTTCATGTGAGCTAACAACAACGTTTCTCTTAATTTTATCAGGTTTTCCACTCCACAAAAATTTGAACATCATATTTTGAATTTCATTATATATATGATCTGGAGGATCAGGCAGAACAGTTAAACATTGGATAATTATCGGGAGAACAAGTGTTTTAATTACCGTTGTTTTACCAATAATAGAGAGGTTTCTGAAAGACCAATCGTTAATTATTTTTTTCATTTTTTCTATTTTATTATAAAAAATTTGAATAACATAATTATCGTTTTGTAAATTGTAATATATGCCGAATATTTTAAACGTTCTCTCATTGTTCCATATTACTTCTTTATAAGTCTGTACTACTTCTCTACTACCCTTCTTTGACCCAATCCATACAACTTGTGATTTTTCAAAATTAGCTTTTAACCCTGAACATAGTTGAAATTTATCTATTATTTCAAGAGCTGAATTTAAAGATCTCTCATCGTCACTTAAAAATAATGAGGAATCATCTGCATACTGATTTATCAAATATTCGGAGTCCTTTATTTTTATTCCAATAACGTCATCCTGGTTTTTTAAAGCTGCACTTAAAAATTCTACACATATTATAAATAAATATGGAGATAAGGGATCTCCTTGTCTCACGCCTCGGTGTATAGGAAAATACTCGGAGCAATGACCATTATTTAAAACACAGCTTGAAACATTATTGTATAAGGTGTTAAACCACTGCACTATTGATTCCCCAAAATTAAAGAAACGTAACGCTTTCTCAATAAAACACCATTCAAGGGAGTCAAATGCTTTTTCAAAATCTAAAAGAACTAGGATTCCAGGTATATTCTCTTCCTCACATTGTTCTTATACATCTAGAATAAGTCTAGAACATTCTCCTATGTGCCTATCTTTCATAAATCCTAACTGACTTTCCGATATTAATTTAGGAAGAATTGTTTTAAATCGACGTGCAATTGTGGCAGAAGCAATTTTTGTATCTACATTTAATAGTGAAATTGGTCTCCAATTTTTCAAATAAAGTTTAGATTTACCGTCTTTAGACAAACATGTTATAACTCCTTGTCTTTGTGTAACTGAGAGTGATTTAGAATAATAACTATCATTTAATGCATTAACGAGGAAATCCGCAATATCAATCCAGAAGAATTTATAAAACTCGACAGAAAAACCATCAGATCCCGGAGATTTATTATTTTTTATATCCTTTAACACATTCAAACATTCCTGTTTATTTAAGACCCCTTCTAATGTATCACTTTCCTCATTTGTTAATTGATTTAAGAATGGATTATTTATATTAAAAAAGTCAGATTCTACTCTCTGATTTGCAGTCTGTAATCTGGAACTGTAAAGATTTTTATAGTATAAATTTTGTTCCATTAAAATGTCCTTTATGTTGCTCGTTTCTGACCCATCATCTTTAACAATTTTCGGTATAAGTTTTTCTGTATATTGTCTTTTTTCTAAATTACAAAAATATTTAGTTGACTTTTCTCCTTCTACTTTCCTTTTTGCTTTTGCCCTTAAAATAATCCCTTTAATTTTTCCATCTCTTATTGTTTTTAATTCTACTGTTAATTGTTCTATTTCGTTTTCGACTGAAAGATCCCCATTTTCTAGTTTTGCGTATAATGCCTTTAATGTATTTTCAATATCCTGTTGTTTTGTGTCTTTTTTCTTTTTTATATAGGACGCATATGAAATAGTTTTACCCCTTATCATCAACTTTAACGTTTCCCAAAATAACTGGTCGCTAATATTAAATTTAGTTTCCTGCACATTTTCCTCATTTTGAACTTTATATTGATCTACCGTTTCACTGATTGTCATTTTTACAATATTTATATACTCGGGATCTGTCAGTAAACTGTTATTGAATTTCCATAAACCACGGCCCCTTGGCTGATCGATAAAAGAAAAAAATACTGATATAGGAGAATGGTCCGATTTATAACGTATGCCAATATTAGTATTCTCAACAAACATTTGCAGATCAGATGAAATAATGAAATAATCTAAGCGTGCCATTTTATTGTAAGGACCCCTCCATGTATATCTATTTTCATTTTTTTTCATTTTCTATTCTCCAAACATCATGTAAGTCTAAAGTTTCCATATTGTTTACGATCATTTCGTTTGACATTGTATTGTTTTTGTGTTTATAATTATATGTGTCAATCTCATAATTTAAGGGTACGTTCCAATCACCACCAATGACTATAGATGAGTTTCCGAAACTTTCAATTAAATTAAAGAAATCTTGAAAAAACTTCGGTTTGTCCTCGCTAGGACCATATACTACAGATTAGGACCATATACTACAGATATTGTCATTCTCTGATCTTGAATAGTTATATCTAGAATTATATAGTTACCGTTTGAATCTATAATAGTATAATGGATTGTATAGCTAAAAGTATTTTTAAACAAAATTGAAGTGCCTCTACTAGCACTCGAGAAAGAACAAAATTTAGCCTCAAAACCCCATTCACTCCTCCATTGATTTTCTATTTCTTTTGTAGAATGCGTATCAACCAAAAATGTAACATCATACTCATCTCTACATCTTGAAAAAATGTCTGTCCTTTTTATTTTATCGGAATACAAGCCCCTACAATTTAAACTTCCAAATTTGACATTACTCATTTAAAATAATAATCAATACGTTGTTTGCGAGCAAGTATAAAGCGTTAATACGTGGTTTACAATTTAAACTAAGATAATGTAAAACGAATCCCCAAAATATACCAATATACTCTATAATCTCCGACATTTTCTGAAATTTATCCTTCCGCAGTCTCATACTTCACGTATGTGTCTATAGACAAAAACATTATAACGGATCCATTTCGGTTGATATAATACACATTTAAATACAGACCAAATGCAAGACAGATTACAAACTATTAATACAACCTATTACTCCTACGCGATCTTCAGAGCATGACGTTTCCTTGTATTGGGCTAATAATTATAACTAAATTAAATCAGAAATTATATTATGCTATTATTCGAGCTTATTTCTTTATTTTTTTCTCTAATCGCGCAGTACCGAATTTGTATATTGTGGTGTCATGCTCAAAAGAGTGCGTCGGCTATATAACGAAATTACGTACTTTAAAAGAGAGAGAGAGAGAGAGAGAGAGAGAGAGAGAGAGAGAGGACATATTCAATAAAAACACCCTTCTTAATCTTAGCATATTTTGAAACAAAAACAGTTCGCCACACCCAGATACCCTAAATAAAACGCGTTATCTCACATATCATGTGATACCGCTAAATAGATACATACATATAATCAAAATATTTATTAATAACCACTTTGCCTACTATCAAACGAAAACAGCCAGTGCTCTACGCCCAGATAACTACCACGAATTACACGTGATGCCGTTAAGAGGCACGCACATACAATCAAAATATTTATTAATAACAACAAATGCTAATCGGGTATTTACAAATACATGTAGCAAATTGACAATGAATGTTAGTCAGGTTTTGCTTGCCGAAAAGTCCTCTTCTTTCAATTTACAAAGATTGTCATGTTAATGCACAGATACTAAATCTATAAAATACTAAAGACAACCAAAACGTACTCAATATGTACACACATGACCGAGTTATAACAGCGACGTTTCACCGAGCCTCCTGAATAAATTAAATTTAAGTTTTGTGATTGGTTACCTCGATTTCACAAAGTCTCCTCAATACATTATTACGTCTTCTGATTGGTTGTATAGCGTACACAGAATTTAGGTCGAGTATTTTTACTATCGCCACGTGGTATTGTTTACTAACAAAAAGTGATATATAAACTATTTGGAATGCATCAAACTTACTCAGTTCAATATGCTTTGCCTATGTAGAACTAAGTATATCGGTTCTAGGCAGATTAATTGATGGGGATGGGTCTGGGGGGAAGCGGGAATAATACACAAGATGGCAAGAAAAAGAAGAGAGTTTATGGTATGACAGATAAAGACGCATAAAATATGTGTTCTCTATGTTTTCACATACATACATATACATATACATATACATATACACATACACATACATATACATATGCATACACACATACATATACATATCCATACCCATTTACCTACCCATATATAATCAACAGAATCGTTAGTACATATTGAAACACACTTTAACTTCCAAATGATAGATGGTCTCGTTTTTTGTTTACAAAAATACTTATCTAAATTAAATCAACATAGATTGTCCACACAGCTTGAAAAGCAGTTCACCAGTTTTTTTGTGTGTTTTTTCTCAACACATGTATCAAAGTAAACGTTAATGCTTTTGCTTCAACTCAACAAACGGAAAGTCACGCACATAAATGAGCTTGATATATTTATTACATGTTTATGGGTGAAAGGTTGGGATTTCTCAGGAAAAGAATATTCACAATCGCTAAATATTAATAACTAACTCCGAACACAAAAATAGCTAACTGACATAGAGTCATTACGTTAGTGAATGTTGCTGACGTCGACGTCATCCGCCGATAACGTTCAATAAAGCAATAATTTCGGTTAAAATCTTACACAAACTGATTTAAAATGTAATAAATAGATAATTTAACTGTTGTGTTGGATTATAGAGAATCCTTCACTCGATGGTAGACATGTTTTCTTTTTTCATTCACTTGCATATGCTCGTTCGTGAAAAGAACCACACGTCTACCATCTCGTGAAGTATTTCCCTATAATCGACCCTGGCAGTTAAATAATCTCTATGTAAACTCTAATAAATTATTACTACACTTTATTTATTGCTTAGGCATTCAAATTACTGTAAAGCATCTTATTTCTGTAATCGTATCTATGTCAGTTAAAGTATTATAACATCATTTATGTTAACATGAAGAAAACTTCCGTAATTAATAATTGTAATTTGGTACCAATAAAGTTAGTAATCTATCTGTAGTATATGTGACGCTCTACTGATTTGTTCAAATCCCAGAATGCACACCATTGTATCATGCTTCATCTGCTGTAGTAAAACATCTGTGGTACCTTTGTAGTTCATATTATATTGACTAAACTGCCATCATTGTTACCGGATCTATAATGTCTAATCAATTACTTATCATATTACATATTATTGCTCTTGTTTGTTTCAGTTCGGCACTCATGTCCAATCTGTTTACATTTCTATTATGTGTTATATATGGCCCAACTACCGCAGTCATTGTACATAAAATAAATATGCGGATTAGGATAATATTGGGGGAAAAGTCACGTTACCATCACAAGTTTTATGATGACTAGTTCTATTGCAGGTGCTTTGGCAGTGCTGGCATGGCTGATATTGATGATTGAGCTGGTTATCGTTTACAGAAAATTTGGACAAGGATTGAAGGAAAGAGGTGGATATTGATAATCAATTATTATCTGTCCTCTGCAATAACTTGTTATTATCTATCCCATGCAATAACTTGTTATTATCTGTCCCATGCAATAACTTGTTATTATCTATCGCATGCAATAACTTGTTATTATCTATCACATGCAATAACTTTTTATTATCTATCCCATGCAATAACTTGTTATTATCTGTCTCATGCTTGTCCCATACAATAACTTGTTATTATCTGTTCCTTGCAGTAACTTATTACTATCTACCCCATGCAATAACTTATTATTATATGTACAGTGCCTGTTTCATGCAATAACTTGTTATTATCTATCCGATGCAATAACTTGTTACTATCCATCCCATGCAATAACGTGTTAGTATCTGTCCCATGCAATAACTTGTTATTATCTATCCCATGCAATAACTTGTTAGTATCTGTCTCATGCTTGTCCCCTACAATAACTTGTTATTATCTATCCCATGCAGTAACGTATTACTATCTACCCCATGCAATAACTTATTATTATCTGTACAGTGCCTGTCCTATGCAATAACTTGTTATTATCTATCCCATGCAATAACTTGTTATTATCTATCCGATGCAATAACTTGTTACTATCCATCCCATGCAATAACTTGTTATTATCTATCCCATGCAATAACTTGTTATTATCTGTCAAATGCCTGTCCCATGCAATAACTTGTTATTATCTATCCCATGCAATAATGTTTCATCTATCCCATGCAATAACTTGTTATTATCTATCCCATGGAATAACTTTTTATTATCTATCCCATGCAATAATTTATTATCTATCCCATTCAATAACATGCTATTATCTGTTTCATGCAATAATTTGTATTTTTTATCCCATGCAATAATTTTGTATTATCTATCCCATGCACTAACTTGTTATTACCTATCCCATGCAATACATGCGATTCAATAATGTCTTGCAGTAACAGAGGGTGAGACACAGGAATCGATATTCTGAAGGTGACGGCTCCATCAACACTTGCTTAAAGTTTATGGATGACAAATACAAATTCAAAGTTATAGCAGCATCTAAAATGGAACCGCCATTTAGCATTAAGTCAATGTTAATATGCATGACTTAAACATTAGTGCATATGGTGACAAAAACAATAGTGGCTAGGGTTACATAAACATCAGTGGCTGGGGTGACATAAACAACATTGGATAGGGTGAGATAAACAATAGAGGCCAGTCGGACATAAACAATAGTGGCTAGGGTGACATAAACTATAGTAGCTAGGTTGACAAACAATAGTGGCTAGGGTGACATAAACAATAGTGACTATGGTGACTTAAACAATAGTCGCTAGGGTGACATAAACAATAGTGGCTAGGGTGACATAAATAATAGTGGCTATGGTGACATAAACAATAATGGCTTGGGTGACATAAACAATAGAGGCTAGGGTGACATAAGCAACATTGACTAGGGTGACTTAAACAATAGTGGCTATGGTGATATAAACAACAGTGGCTAGGGTGACATAAACAACTGACTAGGGTGACATAAGCAATAATGGATGGCTATGGTGACATACGCAATATAGGCCAGGGTGACATAAACAATAGTGGTTAGGGTGACACAAACAATAGTGGCTAGGGTAACATAAACAATAGTGGCTATGAACAATAGTGGCTAGGGTGACATAAACAATAGTGGCTAGGGTGACATAAACAATAATGGCTAGGGTGACATAAACAATAGTGGTTAGGGTAAAATAAACAACATTGGATAAAGTGACATAAACAACAATGGCTAGGGTGACATAAACAATAGTGGCTATGGTGACAAAACAACAGTGGATAGGGTAAAATAAACAACATTGAATAAGGTGACATACACAATAGTGGCTGCGGTGACATAAACAATAGTGGCTAGGGTGACATAAACAACAGTGGCTAGGGTGACATAAACAACAGTGGCTATGGTGACATAAACAATAGAGGCCAGGGTGACATAAACAATAGTGGTTAGGATGACACAGACAACAGTGGCTAGGGTGACATAAACAATAGTGCATAGGTTGACATAAACAATAGTGGCTAGGTTGATATAAACAACAGTGGCCAGGGTGACATAAACAACAGTGGCTAGGGTGATGTAAACAACAGTGGCCATGGTGACAAACAACAGTGGCTTGGGTAATATAAACAATAGTGGCTATGGTGACATAAACAATAGTGGCTAGGGTGACATAAACAACAGTGGCTAGGGTGACATAAGCAACAGTGGCTATGGTGAAATAAACAATAGAGGCCAGGGTGACATAAACAATAGTGGTTAGGATGCCATAAACAACAGTGGCTATGGTGATATAAACAATAATGCATAGGTTGACATAAACAATAGTGGCTAGGGTGACATAAACAACAGTTGCTCGGATGATGTAAACAACAGTGGCTATGGTGACAAACAACAGTGGCTAGGGTTATATTAACAATAGTGGCTATGGTGACATAAACAATGGTGGCGATGGTGACATAAACAACAGTGGTTAGGGTGACATATACAGTAGTGGCTAGGGTGACATAAACATTAGTGGCTAGGGTGACATAAACAATAGTGGGTAGGGTGACATAAACAATAGTAGCTAGGGTGACATAAACAATAGTGGCTAGGGTAAAATAAGCAATAGTGCATAAGTGACATAAACAACAGTGATAAGGGTGACATATACAGTAGTGGCTATGGTGACATAAACAATAGTGGCTATGGTGACAAACAACAGTGGTTAGGGTGACATATACAATAGTGGCTAAGGTGACATAAACTAGTGGCTAGGGTGACATAAACAATAATGGCTAAGATGACGTAAACAATAGTGGCTATGGTGACCTAAACAATAGTCACTAGGGTGACATAAACAATAGTGGCTAGGATGACATAAACAATAGTGCATAAGTGACATAAACAACAGTGGTTAGGGTGACATATACAGTAGTGGCTAGGGTGACATAAACAATAGTGGCTAGGGTGACATAAACAATAGTGGCTAGGGTGACCTAAACAAAAGAGGCTATATGGACAGAGAGTTTGTCCTCAAAATAGAAAGTTTGTCCTCCAAAAAGGAAGGTGGTCCAAAAAATAGGAAGAATGTCCTTAAAATCAAGAATTGTTATCATTCCAATTTTGCATTATTTACCTTGTTTCAACTTCATAGCATAAAACATGTATCCAACAAACATCTTTTGATATTATACATTTTGTCATTCTTCAACATGGCTGCGAATCTGCAACTGTTTTATATTCAGTCGATTACCTTTTTATTATACCCCTGCTTTCACAAGGTGAAGTGTCAATTGTTGGGGCTATATAGGAATCACGTCATGTCCCGTGTGGGGGCTATATAGGAATCACGTCATGTCCCGTGTGGGGGCTATAAAGGAATCACGTCATGTCCCGTGTGGGGGCTATATAGGAATCACGTCATGTCCCGTGTGGGGGCTATATAGGAATCACGTCATGTTCCGTAACACTTTTTTTGTCCCTTGTGTTGTGTACACTTTTTTGTCACGTCCCGTCACGTAACACTTGTTTATTACTAGCATTTCTCAAACAGTTTTGAATGGGTGTTCCCAAACTTCATATACTCATAACAACTGATGACCTTATGTCCCTCTACATCACCCATGTTAATTGCCTACTTTATTATAGAATTATGGCCCTTTGTTGGACTTAGAATAAAAAAGCGGGGGTATTCTTCACCTTCTAGTTTATTCACTTTACCTATATTTAACAAAGTCAAGCATGTTGTTTTGTTTCAAATCAATACAGTTACCTTGTCTGTCTTTGTTGCAATTCTTTTGTCTTACAATTTTCAGGCCGGATCAGTTTTTGGGCATTTACGCTTACCAACGAGATTGAAAGACCAAGAACATGAGAAGATTGGATCAACTGAAAGGCGAGGAAAATAAATGAAACATTTGTGTTTATCTTGAATCACCGTGGAACAATGAGGAGTGTATGATCATATCGGTCTTTGTACAAATTTCAGGTAGAATCAACTTTGGAGGGGTCACATTTGGCAGGTATGTCACCAGACCAAGATGAGGATAATATGATATGTACTGTAAAGAGAAAGCTCCGATGCCATATGCTCTTACCAGCTGCATGAGCCTCCCTACACAGCGCAAGGACATATTTAAGATATAGCGGATGTTTTAATCACCTTTTTTACCTGCCCACCTTTCCCACTTCATCCCATGACCCCTACCTGTTTACCTGTCCACCTTTCCCACTTCATCTCATATCCCTTACCTGTTTACCTTTCCCGCTTAATCTCATATCCCCTACCTGTTTACCTGTCCAACTTTCCCACTTCATCTCATATCCGCTACCTGTTTACCTGTCCACCTTTCCCACTTCATCTGGTATCTGCGCTCGAAGAGAGAATAGCGAGCGCAGTAGGGGAAGGGTACCAAACCAATATGGCTGCCGATTGAAACAAAATGTGACGGTTGTAAACAGAAGAGAAAATGTAGCTTCCATTGAATTAACTGGTAAGGAAAACAGTTAGCATTCATTATCTGCTGTGACGACTAAATGATCCGTGGTCTAGTTTCGTACGCAACTACTGTTAGAGTTGTTGTTTCCAGAGTGACCCTGTTTAGGCACGGGGTCTTCAGAGTAAAATTTGGACCAGTTTTTCAACGTTTCGAAGTCCATTTCTCGGTACTGTATTGAGCGATATTAAACTATATACCAATGTTGGACACCTTGAACACTTGGGTATAGGAGGCATGTAGAGTTAAAGGATTTTCTCTTTTAATTAAAACAATATTCAGCATAGACTGAACTTAGTGAGAATGACCTGTATGCCTAGTGATTACCCTTGTATAATGTTCTATTCTATGATATGGCTGCTGGACTCAGATGTCTTCCCAACCCATGTAGGACACTTTTGTTCGATTTTAACGGTCTGGTATTTAACGACAAAGCACATGAGCCGGACCCCTGTGGCCCAGATATATCCCTATTGCTGAATAAAGTGTATTCTATTGTTTTCTTTTTAAATTGATCTGAGAATTATTCCTGCAGATATAGATCGATAAGTAATGGAGTTGATCAGTATTTAAAAAATACCAAAAACACAAATTTTGATTTACAAGTGCTGAACCTGTTAAGACCGGTATTTATTCAACTATGTATGTAACAAATTATTCCCGTATCTAACTATCATCATGTACATATACTTTATTTTGGTGATGCTTTAACACAGACCTAATATTACAATTACAGTGCTACATGACGAATCTAGACCCCAGTCACTACTTTGTTTACATAGTGTTGCCCTACTGTGACCTATATTTCAAATAAACTGTTAAAAACACGAATATAACTATTTAAATGAGTGTTTCAGACAACGATACTAAAAGTCGTGTTAAAGTAGTTGACAACACTTAAAGTTACACTGACACCCTTTAAAATGCATATTGTTATATATTTTTATATTTAAATCAATAAAGTGAATTGAATGGTAAAACAACTAAAATAAAACTAAACTTTGAAAAAGAAATACTTTTGCCCTATAGATGGCGCTCCACCCTGATGACGCAGATTTTGCCATGCGGAAATTTCCCTGTTGAGGACAGATACAAATTATCATAGACCTACATGGATTTATCATATAACTATTCTGACACAAGTAACATGGAGCAAGAATTACTGGACAAGGTACCTTGATCGAGGATGAATTCGTTGCACAGCCGTACATGTATGAGCCACGGCCTGTTGCAAATCAGCAAGCTTATCAGTCTGAAACTAAACTTGATGACCGACTTCGACGCTTTGCCTGATTGTGTGACGCTCCACGCTTTCACTTATTTTTGCTAGGAGATAATTTGGGTATTTTCTTATACTTTTACTCATAACCAGTCAGATAGACTAATTTATTTTAACACAGTCTACTGCTTTGTAATTTTCATCACTTCCGGTGACAGTTTTTTAGGGTAAGAACGCATAACATATCTCTCTCCAAAATTCGTTGCCATCTGCTATATTTCTAACACTAAACCTTTCGGAAACTCTATAAATTGAAAGACCACATCTCTATTGTAATACCTAGCTCATTATTTAGGCCGTATTTAATTTATTTGGTTGTATTTTTTACTTCTAAATTATCCTGTCGGCCTGTACTTTCGAGAAAACCAACGTGATACATGACTGCTATTTTATAGATATTTTAGTATAAAAATGAACATGTATTGGATGAAACATGAAACTAAATTATAGAATAATGCATACTGATATTTAAAGAAATGTTTTGTAATTGAACT
The DNA here is from genome assembly GCA_037043455.1 of Cyrtodaria siliqua. Classification (NCBI taxonomy): domain Eukaryota; kingdom Metazoa; phylum Mollusca; class Bivalvia; order Adapedonta; family Hiatellidae; genus Cyrtodaria; species Cyrtodaria siliqua. Next base: position 23,356 of record JAWPHD010004518.1, on the reverse strand, counting down.
AAAATGACATTGCATATATGACCGATCATAGAATGTAACATGCAGTGATGTGTAGCGTGTTTCAGACACCATATATCTACAGCACTTTGAAGCCATGACCCTGCGTCAATTGTAAGACATGCGTATTCATATCGCACTGATATTGTTTATGAAATAAGTGTCATATTTCTGCAGGAAATATTCGAATGTATGTAACTTATGAATTCTACTATAAAGTATGTTAAAACATCACCCTCTGAGGTTACCTTTATTTCATCATGGACTTCGTCATTTAAAGTATCTATTTTCTACCTTGATTCAGAGTGTTGAGTTTTATATTGCGATAGTGTAGACTAGCAAAATCTGTGTTGTTATTTCACGATAAGTCATAATCATTGGCATGCTGTCGTAAGTTTGCCTATTTGGGGCGAATAGTTAGACGAATGCATGATTCCCTGATATTATCCGATTTATAGATGTGGACCACCAAGTGGTGTTAAAATTATGTCGAGGGTTTAATAATTTGTTCAACTGGAACGAATAACTGAAACGCTTGGATAGGCTTATGTCATAAGCTGGGTCACATTGTAGTTGTATATACATGTATGTACTTGTGTTTATGGGTCACATTGTAGTTTTATATACATGTATGTGCTGGAATTTATTTCTAGTTTTCGACTGTTGATGAACAGATTGGGTAGAAAATTGTATCTATTATATATTGTGGATGTCTTGCTTAAAAGTGGATAGGTCTAACGACTCTGCATTACATTAATCTAAAACATAGTTGCTTATAGCTTTTGTAACGACTTTTTTATTTATAGCTAATGTCCATGGATCTGATTATACGTGTTGTCATGCATTATATATATTGAAACTTACTAATCATAATGATGTTTTCTCAATATGAATAAATGTTATTTGGATACTTCTGTTTTGGTGTTCCCTAAAAGTCCGATATATGAGTTTTGAGATATATTTAAATCTAAAAGACGTGTACATTTCTGACACGCCGAACCCATTTTAGGAGAGTTATGCTGGTTCAGGATGGTAGTTGTTGACTTGTCAATGGCAGCCATTCTGGATTGCCATAATTTATGTCGACCGACTTTAAAATGAACCCCGAGATTAGCCAGGGCGGAGTTCTAGGACCAAGTTTATTCAAACTAGTGTTCCTAGAATGTCCTTATGTTATGAGACTTCATAAAACTTTAAAAATCAACTATCGAAACAGCAAACGATAGGGTCGGTTATTACAATTGCAGAGCGAATCGGACATACCGACTGGTAATTATATATTGTAATCGCGTATGATAATTACCGTATTGTTTGCTAATCCATTTAAGTATGACAGGGACGTGAGTAAGTCGAATTACGCTGTCTGTTCTGCAAAATGAAACCGTTCGATGACTGTCGTACCCCACCCACCCACCAACGTGACGATGTATCGCACATTTCGTTCTTGTTTATTGCCGGCATATTGTCAAGGTTTATATGTTTTTCTATGGAACGCCATGGCTTTCTTTGCATGAATAAGTTCCTTATACTGAGTGTATTCTGTTGTATATGCGGTCCTTAATTTACTATATTCGGTGCATATATCATTATATGTTGTACAAAGTTCTTTATATGTTGTACAAAGTTCTTTATATGCTGTGCAAACGTCTTTATATGCGGTTCAAACGTCTTAATATGCTGTCCAAACTTCTTTATATGCTGTGCAAACTTCTTTATATGCTGTGGAAACGTCTTTATATGCTGTCCAAACTTCTTAATATGCTGTCCAAACTTCTTTATATGCTGTCCAAACTTCTTTATATACTGTACAGATGTCTTTATATTCTGTGGAAACGTCTTTATATGTTTTCTAAACTTCTTTATATGCTGTGCCAACTTCTTTATATACTGTACATATGTCTTTATCGTCTTTATATGCTGTACAAACGTATTTATATGCTGTGCAAACTTCTTTATATGCTGTACAAACTTCATTATATGCTGTAAAAACATCTTTATATGCTGTACAAATGTCTTTATATGCTGTACAAATGTCATTACATACTGTACAAACGTCTTTATATGCTGTAGACATGTCTTTATGTTTTAATTCGCTATGTTCAAACAAACATAAAACATTTATGATCTATTCTCCAAAATAATGTTAAAAAAACTCAGGTTTTCAAATTATACCAATAAATGTTACATTCTAAAAGAATAACAAACACTAGAAGGGTGTTAATTCGCACAGGCAAATATTTATTCGATTTATTAACAACATAATTCAGTGGCGATGATTCCGGTTCCTGCTCCTTGAATGTTGGAGATCCTGTCCAATGTACCTTATAACATTTATGAATTGAACACAGAGCTTTAAAGCTCTCAATAAGAGCTAGAAGTTGAAACACTGCGCGTTTAAACACTGTAGCTCCTGTTTTCACTGTTTATTGTCCGGAACTCATCACAGCCTATGTCCATCCTTCTTAGAACGGTACTACAAAAGAACTAAAAATAAAAATTGTTAATAACAATTCTTTGAATAATGTCTCGCTGTACTATATCGCATTGTTATTACATAATTCATCATGATACATAATATGGTTTTACTTGAAATATATTTTTCCGCTGTACTTCAGCCATATTTAACCCGTCGGTGCCGTTAAGCATTGTCTATGGTAATACTACGATTATTGTAACTTTATATTAAAGTTCTTAATGACGTAGTTGGTGGGTGGGTGGGAAAAGCGACTTTACTGTTTGCCTGTCGGATTCGAATGACAGAAAAGCTTTTCTGCTCAGTACACGTCAGCGTATACTCGCTTTGCACGTGCAAACGAGTATATAGCGCCCACTAGGACCCGGTTGAAACCTGTATGAACAGGTTCATTGTAACTCGTCGAACTTTAAATTATTAAAGAGACACTTTCATAAATTATTTTATGTTTTAATTCGCTCTGTTCAAACAAACATAAAACATTTATGATCTATTCTCCAAAATAATTTTAAACAAGAAATGTCACAGTAAGTGACAAATGCCCCCGAAGTGACCTGTAAGTGTGACCTTGACCTTGGAGCAATATGAAACCAACAGATATATTTAAAAATAATTTAAAAAAAAATTCAAACAAACAATAAAAATCAAATAAAAAAAAAAAAAAATTAAAAAAAAAAAAAAAAAAAAAAAAAAAAAATTTATAAAACAAAATTTATTTTTATTTTTTTCGCGACACGACGTCTTGTTGTGGTGAGCAATTGTGCGAAGTTATTTGAAAATCCGTCGATTATTGTCCGAGTTATGAAGCGGACACGAGTATGAACGCGAACGGACAGACAGTGCGATTACTATAAGCCACCCTTCGGTGGCATAAAAAAAAAATCAAACAAACAATAAAAAAAAAAAAAAAAAATTAAAAAAGCGGAGACGACTGTATAGACGAACGGATTTTTGAAATTTGATCTCTAAGTGTGACCTTGACCTTGGAGCCACGGACCTGGATTTTGTGCGAAACACGTCGTCTTGTTGTGGTGAGCAATTGTGCGAAGTTATTTGAAAATCCGTCCATTATTGTCAGAGTTATGAAGCGGACACGAGTATGAACGCGAACGGACAGACAGTGCGATTACTATAAGCCACCCTTCGGTGGCATAAAAAAAAAATCAAACAAACAATAAAAAAAAAAAAAAAAAATTAAAAAAAGATTTAAAAAAAAAATTAAAAAAGATTTTAAAAAAAAAATTAAAAACAAATGTAACTTTTTTTTTTTCGCGACACAACGTCTTGTTGTGTTGAGCAATTGTGCGAAGTTATTTGAAAATTCGTCGATTATTGTCCAAGTTATGAAGCGGAGACGATTGTATAGACAAACGGATTTTGAACTTTGATCTCTAAGTGTGACCTTGACCTTGGAGCCACGGACCTGGATTTTGTGCGCGACACGTTGCCCTGTTGTGGTGAGCAATTGGGCGAAGTTATTTGAAAATCCATCCATTATTGTCAGAGTTATGAAGCGGACACGAGTGTATAGACGAACGGATTTTGACCTTTGATCTCTAAGTGTGACCTTGACCTTGGAGCCACGGACCTGGATTTTGTGCGCGACACTTTGCCCTGTTGTGGTGAGCAATTGTGCGAAGTTATTTGAAAATCCATCCATTATTGTCAGAGTTATGAAGCGGACACGAGTGTATAGACGAACGGATTTTGACCTTTGATCTCTAAGTGTGACCTTGACCTTGGAGCCACGGACCTGGATTTTGTTCGCGACGATTGCGCGTCGGAATTGCCTGTGCGTATCTAGAGAAATGATCCGTTATTACGAGAACATTTTCGAATCCACCTTTTGATGCCTCGAGCGAAAGGAAGTCAATACAAACCAACTCCATAGGAGAAGTTGATTCTATACTGACAAGTCCTGTGGCGAAGCGGGGTGGGATCTTACGTCTAATGCAGCGACCACATTGACTCACCCATACCGAAACGTCAGCATTCATGCCGGGCCAATAAAACCTCTCTTTGAATAGGCTGATAGTGCGATCACGCCCCTGATGACCTAAATCATCATGAAGTGCCTTGAAGATTTCTCTACGGCCACTTGTAGGAAGAACAATCGCAAGAACTGGTTCATCTGAACATGTAGTTTGACGATATAGAACTTCATCTCGCACTGTCAATGCATCAAAGTATTGCATGTATCTTCTGACTTCCTTGGGTAGTCTCTGGTATTCTCGTTTTTCAGGTCTGATGCCACGTTTCACCAGCTGAGTTACTTGAGAGATCGTCGAATCAGCGGACTGACCTGCAACCCAGTCATGCAACCCTAATCGTTGGGCATGAAGAGGTGCGGGAGTGACATCAATCGGTTCACTTGAATCTACCACCGTAACCTGCAGACATTCAATCAATGGTTTTGGATTGAGGTGGACTTCAGTCACTGCCTTAAATGTATCCTCCTCGATCGTTTGCTGGTTGGTTTCGCGCACTCTTGATAAAGTATCCGCATCTATGTTTTTCTTTCCACTGCGGTACTTTAAAGTAAAGTTGTAGTTGTTAAGAGCTGCAACCCAACGCAGGCCCGTTGCATCTAATTTCGCAGTCGTCATCACATACGTCAACGGATTGTTATCTGTATAGACCTCAAATTTCGAACCATAAAGAAAATCATGAAATTTGTCCGTGATGGCCCATTTCAAAGCAAGAAATTCTAGCTTATGGGCAGCATAGTTTTTCTCTGACGGTTTTAAGCTGCGACTGGCGTAAGCTATCACACGATCTATGCCATTTTGCTCCTGGTAGATAACAGCTCCGAGTCCCGTATTTGAGGCATCTGTATTCACTCTAAAAGGCCTGCTGTACTCAGCATATGCCAATACAGGAGCAGTGGTTATCTTATCAATAACTTGCTCAAAGGCAGTTTGCTGTGCTTCCCCACACAAATGGCATCTTCTTTACCTTGGTGGTGGCTGTTTTCGTCTTAGGCGGGCTATGGCCTACCAGTAGATCATTCAGTGGACGAACGATCCTGGCAAAACCTTCCACGAACCGGCGATAGTATCCAGCGAACCCCAGGAAAGATCGCACCTCTTTTGTACTCTTGGGTACAGGAAAGTGTTTGACTGCCTCAATCTTATCCGGATCTGTCTTGATTCCATCTTCAGAGACGATATGACCAAGGTACAAAACTTCTGACTTAAAAAACTCGCATTTAGAAGCTTTCAACTTCAAATTGTGGTCTTCCAATCTCTCGAAGACTGCACCAAGACGGTCAATATGTTCTTCAAATGTTCGGGAGAATATGATGATGTCGTCTAGGTAGAGAAGACATTCCTTAAGGTTCGTATGACCCATACAACGCTCCATTAACCTTTGAAAGGTAGCCGGTGCGTTGCACAGTCCAAATGGCATCCGATTGCATTCAAAGAAGCCCAAATTCCCAACCTGGAATGCTGTTTTGGCCTTGTCGCATTCTCTAAGTTCCACCTGCCAATAGCCAGCTTTCAGGTCAAGTTTTGAAAAATACCGTGACCCAGCTAAATGGTGCAAGGTATCATCAATTCTTGGAATCGCATAAGCGTCTTTGACCGTCCTATTATTTAACTTCCGGAAGTCGATGCAAAATCTTATAGATCCGTCTTTCTTCCTCACTATTACAACGTTTGAGGAGAACGGACTCTGTGAATGACGTATAGCCCCCATGTCTAGCATCTCTTGCAGGTGTTCACGCACTTCATCAATGAGACCTGGTGGAACTCTCCTATATGGTTCCTTGAATGGTATGTTATCAGTGAGGTGTATTTCATGTTTTACAATATCAGTATTCCCGAGATCTAAGGGACCTTGCGAAAATATACGTTTAAATCGGTAAAACAATTCCCTCATCTGTTGCTGTTCTTTTTCGTCTAGGTTTGAGACATCCAACTTTAAGTTGTTAAGAAATTGCATTTGGTCGTCTAACCCCTGTTCTTCTCGCTTCTTAGTTTTACTGTACTCTTTCGGTTTTCCTTCAAGTGACCAATTACGCAGAACCTTGACTTCTTGTAACTCGCAAAGAACAGATCTTGGTTGTATATTCACTATCTTAGCTGACATATTGAATATACGAACGGGAACTCTTGCAGCATTGCCAGGTTGGTCTAGCTTGACTACTCGTGGACAAACACCTATCCTACAGGAGGCGTTTTCGGATCCTTCTGTAACGGCCGATTCTACATTCGATGTTTTTCTTACAAAGCCAGTCAGAGTTTTGGTTTCAAAGGGTTGGAGCTGTATGTCCCGTGTATTGGTAGATCTTACAATACCCACTGATGTAGACATTACTGACAGCAAAGCTGTTTTCCATTCCTTTGACAGGTTACTATCGTCGGTAATATGTCTCATAAAGTTTGTTCCAACAATAACTGGTATCTTCAGATTGTATTCTGTTTCAGGTACAACCAAAACAGGAATGGTAATACATTCAGAGTCAAACGCGATACCAAAATCGGCTTCGATATACCCAAGATAGGGTAAAGGGTTACCATCAGCTCCGCTTACTGTCAGTTGGAAGTCTTCGATCTTGTATAATGTTGGCGATGGTTTCATATGGCGAAAATACATTTCTGAAACCGTCGTCACCATTGACCCTGAATCGAGGAGACATTCAGTTTCTTCACCATTAATCCAAATGATGGACTCATTTGAATGACCTACAAGTCTTTCAAATAGTTTTCCCTTTTCTGGGCATTTGCTCTTCATGTCTACTATCCGCCCTGTGATAGAGACATTTACTCGTTTAAATTCCCTTTTGGTGTGTTGTTATTGTTAGGTGCATGCTGCTCCTTGGAGTGAGGTATATTTCCTCCACCTCTGTATCCTCTACCCCTGTTTCCTCCTCTAAAATATCCACCTATGTTCCCGTTACCGTTGTTATCATGCTCAAAGGGTTTCTTCTTGTTTTCTGCTTTCATGTATGTAATATCTTGCTCCATCGTTTTCATCCTTTCAAGTAGTTCTCGAAGTATTTTTCCGTGATCTTCTGTTGCTTTTATGCTCTGTTGATGTTGGTATGTCTTCTCTCCTCCTTTCTTTTTGCTTAACTCTTCTTCTTCCATCCTTGTCTTTCTTCTTAGCTTTTCGAAACTTTCTCCAGACTCGTAGCAAACTCTAGTTGCATTTCTTAGCTCTTCGTTTCGTAATCCTTTCCAAAAGCGCGTTTTCATCATTTTGTTTTTCTTCTTTTCTTGAAGCTCTCCTCTCTCAATTGCAGCTTGTAAAATTCCTTCAAGTCGCACTCCCCAATCCGATGATAATTCCTTCTCCATTTGTCTCGCACTATAAAAATCTTCCATAATCTTATCGTCTGTTCTAGTTGTGCCATACACTTCCTCTACTTTGTCCATTATCTCCTTTGTTGTAGCAGTTGGTTTCATTGTCAACAGGATCTTTCTAGTCTGTCCCTTTAGAGCGTTTCTGACCGACTGTATGACTATTTCTTCCGGGTAGAGTTTGGATTTGATGGTACATTCAACATCAAGTTTCCATTCTTCAAAATCCGTTCCATTAAATGGTGATATTGTTGGTTTCCCATAATAATGTTCTTTTCTTTTCCCCTCTTTGACTTCTGAAGTATCAACATTGCATCGTGTCTGGTTTACTAAGTCTTCATTCTTTCCTGGCTTTAATATTTGCACATTCTTTTCTGGCAAAGTGTGCTGGTTAGCATCGTTCTGTGTTTTCTTCTCGTTAATACTTATGTTCAATTTGAGTTCTCTCTCTTTGAGTCTCAGTATTTTTAATCGTTTCTCGTGATGCTCTCCCTCTTCCAGTTTCTTTTCTATTTCCTTCTGCAACTGTTTCCTGTCGTTCCTATGCGTAAGGAGTTCCTGTTCTTTAAGCTCTAAACCCTTAATAGTTTCGATCAATTGCTTTTCTTCTTCTTTCTGTACCTTTCTTCTTTGCTCTAGCAATTTATCTTGCGCTGTCAGTTCGTTTATGAGTCTCTTCTCATGGTCTAACTCCCATGCCAATCGTTTGGCTTCTTTGTCCTTATAACCTGTACTCTGAGCCTTAGTGGTACTATTCTCTCTATCTCTAGGCATGTATTGCTTTCTATCGGTTTTCTTTTCTTGCCGTTCTGAAGGCTGTATATTTGTCTGATACAACATTTCTCCTAAATCTGCTTTTACACTATTGATCCTATGATCTGTCATCTCTTGTCTGCTTCCAATCTTACTATCCGTTCCCCGCCTTGACGGATTGTAGTTTGGTATTCCAAATTCTACATTTGGATCCCGTTCTGTAGTCCTTCCTCTATTCACTACCTCCTCTTGATTCAATTCGCACAGTGTCCTCTCCAGTATCTTAATTTCTTTATTGAGTATTTCTTCAGTTAACATCATATCTTCCTCCTTATCCGCATACGCATGGCTTTCTTCTAGGGTCTGTTGCATATGTGATATATGTTGATCACCTGTTTTGTCTATTGTTTGGTAATCTGATTCAACATCCGAATCAAAACCGTAGTCCAAAACTTCCTCGTACGTTAGCATACCAGATTTGCTATCGTCGTTGTCTCCTTCGCTTTCACTCTTACTCATAGTAGTCACTACTTCCAAAGTGTTTTTCTCTACTCGTCTCTTGCTAAGAATCAAGTTCTCTCTCTGAAGTGATAGTGCTCGTATCTCTTGTTCTATTTTTAACTGTTGTTCTTCCTCTTCTTGTCTTGCGTGTCTTCTTCTCTTTCGTATCTCCCGTTCCGATAAATACTCCGCCATTCTATAAACTCACAATATCTAATAAACACAATAGGTATACTATAGATATTTTAATCCGAAACACTTCCAATACTCGATCCACTACGGATATTCACATCCAATATTCAGTCCAATATACTATCCAATACGCAGTCGAATACACAACCCAGTACTCAATCCACTATGGATATCCAATTCCAATACTAAATCCAATACACACCCCAATACTCAGTCAAATACACAATCACAAACACAATCCCATATGCAATTAAATTCCTTAAAACAATATACAACCCAATGCACTATGGATAACAAATCCAATACACTTTCCAATACACAATCCAATACACAATCCTATGCACAATCCAATACACAATCACAAACACAATCCCATATGCAATCCAATTCTATGAAACAATATACAACCCAATGCACTAAGGATAACAAATCCAATACACTTTCCAACACACAATCCAATACACAATTCTATGCACAATCCAATACACAATCACAAACAAAATCACAAAAGTAAAATGTCCAATACACAACCCAATGCACTATGGATAACAAATCCAATACACTGTCCAATACACAATCCAATACACAATTCTATGCACAATCCAATACACAATCACAAACACAATCCCATATGCAATCCAATTCTATGAAACAATATACAACCCAATGCACTAAGGATAACAAATCCAATACACTTTCCAATACACAATTCTATGCACAATCCAATACACAATCACAAACACAATCCCATATGCAATCCAATTCTATGAAACAATATCAACCCAAAGCACTATGGATAACAATCCAATACACTGTCCAATACACAATCCAATATATAATTCTCAAAAAAAATATAATATCCCCCAATCGGGATTGAACCTTCAACCTTCAGTTTACAAAGCCAACTGTCTTACCACTAAGCTATCGACGCTTTCTGAACGTGTGGGCACTGATTGTAAACTAATCGATAATCCTCTGCATTTCGCGTGCGCATGACTGCTTCGTGAGAATCGTAATGCGGAATAGTGGTTTGGGGTCGAAAATAGTCGTGGTAAATTTTCGCTAATATTTAGTATTCATCTCGCGATATAAATACCGTTGTCTTTTAGTATCATTGTAACTTTTACAAATCTGCAAACTGTTACAATACTCAAAAGAACGTATAAGACACGAGTCGCGAACCGAAATCCGATTTTTTTTTCCAAAACAAAATCACTATACGGCGACTTGTAAACAATGTTTAAAAGCTGACGTATATACTATCTTATTATTCACAGGTATTGATTCATCTCACTTACCAGTAAGACATATCAATATATGTGCGAAGATGCAATTACTGTGCAGTTGAATATAAACCTCTAGTATTATATTCAATATTTTGTTTTTGTTTTAGAAACAAAATTTTAGCATAATTTTTTTTTTTTAAATTTTTCACATTATGGATTTGACTTTGTATAAGGATTTACGGAATATTAAATATTCCAAGCGTAACTCTCTTTAATTAGCTACTCTACAGGCTACTCTACCTACTGAACTATATACTATATGTATTACCCCTGTAAGTATGTCAGTGTTATAGTGTCTGTGTAAAGGTGTCGTATTGTAACGGACACCTCGGGTTGTTTAGCGTGCACGTGTGATTATATCCTATCAATAGCTTACCACACTTCGATGAAAGATCAATTTACAGTTATGTAGTACACAACAAGCTGACCATGTTGACCCGACCGTGTAACGTTCAAAATGTAAACAATACGCTGTGATAATTATAAATATTGATTTCAAAGGTACACACAACTGTCAGCTGGTTGTATACTTTCACAAATAATATATATATACAGTCAATAAAACATAATCAAAATTTATCTCACCAAATCCGTCAGCAGAATAAAACACATTTAATAATAATCACTATGTGAAATAATGATATTGTACTGTTAGTGTCCATATCAAATTGGCACAAAATTAAAAGTTCCTTCGAGAAACATTAGAAATGATTCTCTGTACCCATCGAAATTCGAGGACGAATTTCAGTCTGTAGGGGGAGTGTGTCACGGTTATGGATATCTAACAGGTAGATTGATGTTGCATTGTCTGGCCGGTTAGCTCAGTCGGTAGAGCATCGGAACGGTAGTCCGAAGGTCCCGGGTTCGAGCCCCGGTCTGGCTGCACATTGTGCGAAGTTATTTGAAAATCCATCCATTATTGTCAGAGTTATGAAACGGACACGAGTGTAGTCACGAACGGACTTTGACCTTTGACCTCTAAGTGTGACCTTGACTTTGGAGCCACGGAACTCCTGGTTTTTGTGCTCGACACGTCGACTTGTTGTGGTGAGCAATTGTGCAATAATATTTGAAAATCCGTCCATTATTGTCAGAGTTATGAAGCGGACACGAGTGTACACGCGAACGGACAGACAGTGCGATTACTATATGCCACCCTTCGGGGGCATAAAAACCTCAGGTTTTCAAATTATACCAATAAATGTTACATTCTAAAAGAATAACAAACAATAGAAGGGTGTTAATTCGCACAGGCAAACATTTATTCGAATTTTTAAAGAGCGGGTACATTATCTAGAAACGCTTTAAATTCCCAAATTTAGAGTAATTATTATTTTTGTGTCGTCGCCTTCCATCACATACCCATCTTTAGGGTGTTCGGATCTCCATCACCTGAGAATTTAAACAAACGATCCCACATACCTTGATTTGCTATGATATATGATTTCCTTTCCTTAATACAAAACTTTTGTTTTGATTTTTGAAATTAATATTTCTGATTCATGACCGAGATTGAACGTTCGAAATACGTTTCTAAGGATTTGCATGGACGCGTGCTTTTATGTGTTCTCGCTATTACGACCCAAGAACCTTTCTTATATTGAAACTATAATAACCAAATAAACGGTATTTAAAGCATAAATACTTTATACGTCGGCCAAAAGCCGAATCCATAAAGGTTTGTCTTCGACCGACACCGGATCGATTCAGTAAAACGTAAATACATAATGAGATGGCCTAACGCCGGGTCCAGATTACATAACAAAAATAGTTGATGTGTCCTCCCGACACCAGCTCAGTGCGATACAACTTTAAAATAGGTCTTGCGTCGGCCCGACGCCAGATCCAAAACATGTTTGTGCCCGCCCGGCACCGGATCGATACAATATAACGTAAATACATTCTGCGTCGGCCCGACGCCGGATCCCAAAAATGTTTGTGCCCGCCCGGCACCGGATCGATACAATATAACATAAATACTTTCTGCGTCGAACCGACGCCGGATCCAAAATATGGTTTGTGTCCGCCCGACACCGGATCGATACAATACAAAATAAATATATTCTACGTCGGCCTGACGCCGGATCCATAAAATGACAAAATAATGACTGTGACCGCCCGACAGCTTATTGATACAATGCAAAATAAATACATTCTATGTCGGCCAGACGTCTGATCCATAAAATGACAATATAGTGGCTGTGTCCGCACGACACCTGATCGATACAATACAAAATAAATACAATCTACGTCGGCCTGACGTGGGATCCATAAAATGACAATATAGTGATTGTGTCTGCCCGACACCAGATCAGTGCGATACAGCAAAATCATTACTTGCGTCGGCCCGACGCCGGATCCAAAAAATGTTTGTGCCCGCCCGGCACCGGATCGATACAATTTAACAGATACTGTCTGCGCCGGCCCGACGCCGGACCCAACAAATGTTTGTGCCCGCCCGGCACCGGATCGATACAATATAACATAAATATTTTCTGCGTTGGCCCGACGCCGGATCCAAAAAATGGTTTGTGTCCGCCCGACATCGGATCGATACAATACAAAATAAATACATTCTACGTCGGCCTGACGTCGGATCCATAAAATGACACTTTAGTAACTGTGTCCGCCCGACACCGGATCGATACAATACAAACTAAATACACTCTGCGTCGGTCTGACGCCGGATCCATAAAACGACAATATATTAACTGTGTCCGCCAGACACCGGATCGATACAATACAAAATAAATACATTCTGCGTCGGCCTGACGCCGGATCCATATAATAACAATATAGTGATTGTGCCCGCCCGACACCGGATCGATACAATACAAAATAAATACAATCTACGTCGGCCAGACGTCGGATCCATAAAATGACATTATAGTTATTGTGTCCGCCCGACACCAGATCCGTGCGATACATCAAAATTATTACTTGCGTCGGCCCGACGCCAGATCCAAAAAAATTAAAAAAATGTTGTGCCCGCCCGGCACCGGATCGATACAGTATAACAGATACTTTCTGCGTCGGTCCGACGCCGGATCCAAAAAAAGCTTGTGCCCGCCCGGCACCGGATCGATACAATATAACATACATATTTTATGCATATTTTATACAATACAAAATAAATACATTATACGTCGGCTTGACGTCGGATCCATAAAATGACATTATAGTGACTGTGTCCGCCCGTCACCGGATCGATACAATACAAAATAAATACATTCTGCGTCGGCTTGACGCCGGATCCATAAAACGACAAATAAATACATTCTGCATTCATCCATAAAACGACAATATAGTGACTGTGTCGGCCCGACACCGGATCGATACAATACAAAATAAATATACTCTGCGTCGGTCTGACACCGATCCATAAAACGACAATATAGTGAATGTTTCCGCCAGACACCGGATCGATACAATACAAAATAAATACATTCTGCATCGGCCTGACGCCGGATCCGTACAATAACAATATAGTGATTGTGCCCGCCCGACACCGGATCGATACAATACAAAATAAATACATTCTACGTCGGCCTGACGCCGTATTCGTAAAATGACAGTATAGTGACTGTGTCCGGCGCCCGACACTGGGTCGATACAATACCAAATAAATACATTCTGCGTCGGCCTGACGCCGGATCCATAAAACGACAAAATTGTAGCAGTGTCCGCCCGACACCGGTTCGATACAGTACAACATAAATATGGTCTGCGTCGGCCTGACGCCGGATCCATAAAATGACAAAATAGTAATTATTCTGCCGCAGTTTTTTCAGAATACGTGAACCATTTTACCGACTTGTTCTTTAGCAAACGCATTAATTATTAATTACTAGTTTTGCTGCTTAAATTTCTCTGAAATTAATCGTTTACTTCTGGCCATGCTTTGTGGAAGATTGAATTGACGCTCCGCATGCTCTGATGCTATCATTTGAATAAACTATAGTCTGGCAGCGAGAAACATTACCCAGTTTTCCGATGTTCAGATTGTCTACTTTATTCTACCAAAATAGCAATTCCTCAATACAGGGATCGTCACTGTTTAATTTAAATAAGTGATCCCAAGGAGATATATACGTAAAATGACCTTGTCATAAAACTCGCGTTATTGTCAATAACAGGCATCAATGAAATTACTCTGCCAGTAAGTTTCGCTAATATTCGGTAGAATATACATTATTAAATCAAGAGTCAGTAGCAGGTATTGAACTGTCTTCTCTGGTATGGAAAGGTTAAATTCAAAACTTTCCAAGCAAAGACCAACTCATGTCAGACTGTTTACAGGATCCCATAATGATTTATTATAATTAATGAGTTCTTATATATATTTAATTGTTTATATACCCGTTGACGGGCATTTGTTGATTTACATATATAGTTTATATTACTACCATATCATCCCTTATTTTTAATAGTTTTATCTTTATATATTTATATTAATTTTTGATTACTACTTAATTTCTTCACCTTTCGTCGGTTTTTGCGCACAATATGACCTATTTATGTGTCGACGTGCCGTAAAACGCCATTTATTTATTATAATTTATGACAAAACCTGCTTTCTCTAGACTATTCTTTACAAAAACAGAATCTTGTATGCATGCTGCCTTATCGCCGATAGTCCCCCACCGATCGTCAAGAAACATTACAAATTTTGAACAATTCCATCTCCAGTTTAATCACCTCCCTTAAAGGGACACACAGCAAAATTTGAAGATGTTGTGAAGCTTTTAATCAGTACCTTGATTTATCTACCCAGTTATATTTTGACTATAAGTCTTCCTGTTTATTATTATTAGAAAAAGAAACTGCCGGCTCGAAAAAAGGGATTTTATAGTCATTTCTTAATGCGTCTATAAAGCCCGGAGTAGCTCCTATTCTTTCACAAACCTCTATGGTTTGCTGCTCTAAACTACCTTTAACTGTATCTATAACATTTCCGTTATTTTGAAATAAATCTCCTGAATTTCAAAAAATTCTGAATGATCGTTTAATAATGTCATATCTGTACTGTTTTCTTCGTTCAAAGTATTAAAAAAGTACTTATCATGTATTGTTGTATTTGTTCCCTGCACTAGTGTCCGACTCTCTTTAAATTCCGGTAGCCCTGAGGGAGCTCTGACAAGCCCTCCTGCAGTGTCCTCTGTTACCACACCCGAAGCATGTATCGTGTTCGGTTGCTGTTCTTTGCCAACGAAAATAACTGGTCTGTTTGTTGTTCACATGTTGTATGAACGGCCCGCCGCCCGCTGGGAGTTAACAATCCGGGACCGTGAAAACGCGCTCTGGATTGTTCTCATGTCTCTGTTTGCATTGCTGGCTCCTCCGCTGACTCCATATGTTAAAGACAGCCCGAATTCTAACTAGTTTTAAGAACCTCTGGATGTAGCGACTTTACTGTTTGCCTGTCGGATTCGAATGACAGAAAAGCTTTTCTGCTCAGTACACGTCAGCGTATACTCGATTTGCACGTGCAAACGAGTATATAGCGCCCACTTGGAACCGGTTGAAACCTGTCTGAACAGGTTCATTGTAACTCGTCGAACTTTAAATTATTAAAGAGACACTTTCATAAATTATTTTATATGCTGTACAAACTTCATTATATGTTGTGCACATTTCTGTATAGGATGTGCAAACTACGGTATATGATGTCAGGGCTTCAATTATTATCCCAGATGCTGTACAAACTTCGTCACATGCAAACATATGTTTATGCTGTCCAAACTCCTTTATATGCTGTCGTTTCTTCGATATATTCGGTACAAACATTTTTATTTCATTATATGCTGTCATAAATGAACATTGTTTATATGCGGTCGAATTTTCTTTATATGCTGTCGAAACTTCTTTATATGATGATCAAAATTCATTCGGAAGTATCTCGGCGATTTTCGAAGTAGGACTATTTATTAGCGGTGAAAAAGACTGTCACACCATAAAGCGCCATACCGATCACAGTCAACCGCCAAAGCGATGGCAGCAGACGTTATTTTTGATATTTCAGTCAAATTGGGGCTAAATGCCCATCGTCAAAAATTTACTCTTTTTTTCCCAAACATCAGACATTCCAATCGAAGTTTCATCAACATAGTTCTATCAACTATTCCTAAGCATTGACATTCTTACTGAGAAATACTTCCAACGATATCTGGTGTTATCTTTTGTTCAAGAAATGTAGCGATTTGTTGAGTATTCGCTCCTACTTTCTCAAGAACAGTTTTCATGTTTTTTTCGTATGCCATATTTGATCAAGTGTTTTTGTTTGTGTGTGTGAATCCACTCATGATTAGAGCAACATATAACGAGATATGCACATAATACACTTCTCAAAACTGGCTAACTACACCGCTCACGTTTGGGTTATATATATCGATGGGTTGAATGTTTTTCAATAAAATAAAAAGGAAAGTACCAATTCAATCATTTTTACATCATTTCATTTTATTTTTTTCATTGGGCAATGCTAGAACTAAACCACAATAAGCAATTACAAACGACCATGTAAACACTAAAGTCACACTTTTATGAACAAGAAATGAAAAAGTGTGACCTTTAGTGTTTACATGGGTCGTGTTTTGTAATTGCTTATTGTGGGTTAGTTCTAGCATTGCCCTAGAAAAAAATAAAACTGAAATGATGTAAAAAATGATTGAATTGGTATTTCCTTTTTATTTATTGAAAAACATTCAACCCATCGATATATATTACCCAAAACGTAGCGGTGCTAGTTAGCAGTCTTTGAGAAGTGTATATAGACTAGTCATCTACTGCATATAAAGACGTTTGGACATAACGATATTTGCAAAGCATATAAAGATATTTGCACAGCTTATAAAGAAGTTTGTACAGCATATAAAGAAGTTTGTACAGCATATAAAGACGTTTGTACAGTATGTAATGAAGCTTGTACAGCATATAAAGAAGTTTTGTACAGCATATAAAGACGTTTGTACAGTATGTAATGAAGTTGTACAGCATATAAAGAAGTGTGTACAGCATATACATACAATTGTACAGCATATAAAGATGTCTGTGTACAGCATATAATGAAGTTTGTGCAAGCCTATATAAGAAGCTTTGTACAGCATATAAAGGACGTTTGTACAAGTATGTAATGCAGTTTGTACAGCAGTAAAGGTGTTTTGTACAGCATTCATCATGGAGTTTGTACCAGCCATTTAAAGAAGTTGAGGACAGCATATAAAGACGTTTGTACAGCATAATAAAGAAGTTGGCACATCATATAAGAAGTTTGGACATCATATAAAGGAGTTTGGACAGCATATAAATAAGTTTTGCATGTAACAGAAGTATGTACACATTCATATAATAACTTGGCACATCATAGTACCGTAGTTTGCACATCCTATACAGAAACTGTGCACAGCGTATACTGACATTTGCACAGCATATAATGAAGTTTGTACAGCATATAAAGAACATTTGTACAGCATATAAAGACGTTTTGTACAGTGTGTAATGACATTTGTACAGCATATAAAGACATTTGTACAGCATATAAATATGTTTTTTACAGCATATAATGAAGTTTGTACAGCATATAAAGAAGTTATGTACAGCATATAAAGATGTTTGTACAGCATTAAAGAAGTTTTGTACAGCATATAAAGACGTTTGTACAGCATATAAAGACGTTTCACAGCTTAATAAAGACATATGTACAGTATATAAAGAAGTTTGGACTGCATATAAAGAAGTTTGGACAGCATATTAAGAAGAGTTTGGACAGCATATAAAGAAGTTTGAACAACTATTAAGAAGTTTGGGACATCATATAAAGACGTTTCCACAGCATATAAAGATATATGTACAGTATATAAAGAAGTTTGCACAGCATATAAAGAAGTTTGGACTCATTATTAAGAAGTTTGGACAGCATATAAAGGACGTTTGCACAGCATATAAAGAACTTTGTACAACATAGCTAATGATTTATGCACCGAATATAGTAAATTAAGGACAGCATTATATTACAGAAGTGCACTCAGTATAAGGATAGTTCTTTCATGCAAAGACAGCCATGGCGTTCCATAGTTTTTCTATACAGTAGCATAGAGTGCGTGGTCCAGTGGTAGAGCGCCGACTCTATCGAGAGGTCGTGGGTTCGATCCCTCCGCTTGCACCACGTTATTTATCCTTGAGCAAGATAATTAAGTCCACATTGCTTTAGTACTGGTTCTACCCAGGAAGGCATCGAGAGAGTGATTAATCTAAGTTGCAAGAACTATGTTTTGCAATCGATGTAAAATAAATATGTTTAAACATATACAGTAGCATTAGTTTAAATAACTGGTAGGCCTAACATGTATGAAAAGGAGTCGAAATCGCAATGTCTAGATGTTATGTCTGCTGTACAATCGATTGTTCCCCACCCACTAAAGTCACGACGCATCGCCCTTTTGTTATTGTTTATTGCTGAAGTATGTGTCACTGTCTGTGTTTTTTTTTGGCATACAGTACCTTCATGTTTTTAGATAAAGTGACCTAGTATGACTAAATGAATTCTGGCCACCGTAATCGAATGCCTGCTATTGAGTTATTTTATATAAAGTTGCCTGTCTAAAACATTTTCATTTTGAAAAACAGTACTTGTTTAAACTTCTCCGGCCATGTTTTGTTTCATGAACATGTTTATGTTTCTTTAAATCGAAATCAATACACAAGAATTGATATTTACAATTCACACATTGCAAGTATCTGTGAAAAGAGCAGAATAAGATTTTATTTGATGACGTACAAAACTTTGAACGAGTAAATTAATCCACGTGTAAATGTATTTATCAATTATCCGGCAATAGTTGTGCAGTATACAATTCAGATTTACCTCATTTCCCCGTGCAGTCAGCAGTGATAAAAGTAGTATCTACGTCATGCAAATAATACTTATTTTTTAACATACAACGTGTAGCGTTTTTTAGTATGTTTCTCTCCGGACTATCAAGAGAAATGTTTCATATGATGTTTAAGAGTTAAATTTGTTAATTGACTAATACTACAAAGAAGGTGTCCACTCCACCTTTAAAATATGATTTTGCTAGGTCTTCAAGTTGCAAAGGTTAGTGTGTCTATTCAATTACAGGTGTGACTGTACCACGGCAGTGCCATAAAACACAAAAATGACGTTCTGAAATGATTGCAGAGATTATGGGGAATTAGCATAAAGTGGCAGTCTGCATCGCAGAACTCGTGGTTTGAGGAACTGTCTCACACCTGAGTTTCTTGAAGTGGCGGGAATTGCAAAATGTTGTGAAATTTTTGAAATGATACTATAACTATATTTGAATATATTCTTACTTGAGAAAATAAAACCCTTATATTGTACTGTGCTATATTTTTCTCAGCAAATATATTGTATTTATAAGGCCAGCAGTAGTTTAGGATCAACGGATCTCTCTACCACTTAATTGTGACAAAAATGGAACAAAATGTTTCCAAATTAGAATGATTGCGTTGTAAAAAGGCTAGAATGATATACGCACCAAAAGTAACTGTTGTAAAAAATAAAATCAACTCTATATTCAACATATATTTCTTAGATCTCAGCTATAGGTGTTTGCTTTTTTTAAATAGGGCTCTACATCGTAGAGTATAGTTGTTCTAAGAACTAAACCTGAACGCTCAAGATTTCTGACAAACAGTCTCATTAATTACACTATACAAGTTTATTTTGTCGGACATCCGTATTGATCAGGTTTACAGTATATGTGACAGTCACTGGAGCTTTCAGCCCAGAAATATCCAATTTTCTATTTTGTAATCGTGTAACTCAACATCAAAACACACTGCTTAGGATGTTAACACGCCTCATAGGGACCCTACAGAGGACAAGCATCAGAAGTACATCCTGTGTTTTGTGTTTTAGGACTCTCAGCTGCAGTCATGCGGTACCTTGATGGGCCCTCTTGGTGGGACCTAATCAGTGGTTTATGACCTTGTTATGTGATAAGCTACTGACAGTTCTGCCAGGTGTTTGTTCTATGCTGTGATAAAAACCGGTGTTAGTTCCATTGCAGACTCACAATTTAAAACTTACTTTTTATTTTTGGATAATACACGATGTCACAGCGATCTATTAGGAGTCGCAAACTACTGTGACTGCATGTATCCCCTACTCAAGAATAATAACTTAATGATAATAGAATAATACTATGTTCTAAGACATAAGTGAATCTGACACACGGTCAAAGTGTTGCATTTAACATTTTATAATGGTGTTAAATAGTGTTTTTGTTAAAATCCGAAATTGCACCGGCACACTACTAGGAACCATAAGAAGTCGTAACTCACAAAAGCACCGAAGAAGAACACAAACAAACATAATAACGCCATGGGATATTATCTGTATCAACATAGACATCAATGCATAGTATCTATGCATCTATCGTTTCAATTTCCATTTATGGATGAAATGCCCCCCTGATAAGTATATGCATATGTTTTCGTTCTGCAGTTCTTCTAAAGGATACGTTTCGAATTTGATAAATTGTCGCGCGAAGTCTGACAGCTAAAAATAGAAGCGAAACTGACATAGCTTTACTTCGGTTCAGGGTTCTTATATATTATACATCACTGACACCCTGTTGCTCTCGTGTGCTTGCATCCAAACGCAACACAGTGGACCTTTTGCCAATGTTATCTAATATAATAATACAAAATAAGTGTCACATTACCATGCGATGAAGTACAACAGATGACACAACCAGGACATACCGGTCAATGGCAAAATCGTAACGTCATCCGCAAAGTGCGCGCCAGCGAAACTATCTGAATTGTTCCGGACCGTGTGGTGGGGCGTGGGGGGCCGGGTGGGAGTGAATTTTAATAGCAGAACATCTGATAATGACTGATTACGTAACTCACTGATTCCCGACTCTAATACACGATGCACTACCGGACTGCATTATAAAACGGATAGCTTTTTACACGAGATATTCACAAGATATTGGGCATGATAAATGAGTAATTGTCAACTGATCTTTTTTGATTTATGTAAGCAGACTGGGAGCTTCGAAGTATGTAAATGGTCGTATGTTAGGTGATGGTGCAGGGATTGGACAAATATTCTTTTCTGTTGGAAGTATGAGGCAGTAGTTTTGGTTGATTATCGGTATTAGTTCTACGATCTATTTTCTAGTAAGACATCACCAGCTTCGTTGTTGAAGGATTCGGATATTGTCTTACAGCAATCATGTATTATTAAATTCGTTTATAGAGAAGTACAAGTTGATTGTTGAGTAATGAACACCCGATACAGAATATATTGAAAACATAAGAGATACATGTTCTGATAACGGATTGTGAATTTTTAGATATGCAAATATATTTGGAAATAGTGCAATCTATAGGTGTTTTGTAACTCATCCCCTGGATTCAGATGTCATGTTGTGATCCCAGTTTGAATGCATCAACGAGGTTAATATAAATAATAGCATCAAGAGAAAACTGATATTGTAGGTACTGTAGTTAACGGAATTTGATAAATGTTATTGAGAAAGGCGTTGCTAATGACACTATCTGTCGCAAATGATACAAAGCCAAACATTTAATAATAGAAGTAGCTATCCCATGGTTTAATGGTGATTGCGATGAGAAAAGGAGATGTTTTATAGCAGTCTAAAATAAGATACTGGTGGTCTAGGGAGATGATGATGTTAACAGAGTATAAATTAGTAAGGTCAAGCTCTCTGAGTATAAATCTCTAACTAGACAACTGTAGAATCACTTGTCGTTCCTGAGAGTAACAAAGCAAATTAGAGAAAAATCTTTTTAAAATGCAAAGTTTTTACTGGAAGATGTGAAAAAATTAGCCGAGCATTAAAACGCCTTAGTATGTATGTATCTGTATTTGTATAAGAATATTTTAATGTATCAATCACGGCACCTGGATCCATAGTTTTACGCAGATGATGATATACAAGACTTTAATCAAACGGACTGAAGGTCCTAGGGAGTCGCCAGATTGAACAGTGGTCTGTCTCTTGTGAGGTTCAGAAGGTTATGTAAATTTACCAGGTGGGGCGAATGAAAATGAAATGTTTGCTGCTGTAGAACATGAGTGTGGTGTTTTTCTACTGGGTGTATGCTGGCGCTGAATTGATAGTAGCTTGGTGTTGTAGGTACTATGTTAAGGACTATCTGTTTCAGTATTGGTCAATGCAGCAAGGCAGAGGTTAGGTTAGCTGAATGGCGTACATAACGGAATGATACTGTTGATAAATCAGACACTCGCGCATTTGTTCAAAGGAAATAATACAGAATCGATTTGACCTGCTGGGTTGATTTAATTGTATTGGGTTTTAAGGCGCACCGATCACTTGAAAGGTTTGATGATGGCGCCTAACAGGAATAAACATGCTGGCTCACTGCTCCATGTACATCAAGATAAAATATGGAGAATGGGCCTAGAAGCTCTTCTCACCTGCAGCAACTAGCAGAGTTAGTCGACAAATCCGTCTTGTGGACACTCATTTATACTTGGAGCCATGTTTATTGTTTATCTGCTGCATCTGGCTCTAGTGATTTGATGAACGAGATGGTACCTGAAACAACGCAGGGGTCCATGATGAAGACCTTTATGGAGCATGATGACAAAAATCGATATAGTGAACACTGAATTTGGTGGAGGTGGCGGGGTGGTCTCTACCCCATCTGCCTATCCCGTCAAATGAGGATCTGTAGTGTGCTATTCGTTGCCCGAGAAATCACACGGCGGCCTGCCTCGGATGTTTATGTTCAAGTAGAAAATTGTAAGGCTGTTCATTTGGACAAGATCGAATATTTTCTGACAGAGAACTGAGAATTTAGTGTTT
>JAWPHD010004517.1:0-185617 GCA_037043455.1 Cyrtodaria siliqua | reverse complement strand
TTATTTCATTAATATGAGTATTTGTCAATGACCAGTTTCAGTTATATGCTTTATTTTTTTGATAAAATTTAGTTGAAAAACTTACCGTGATTATAACTGAAAGAAAAAGTCTAGAAACGTTGAAAAAACCTAAGTCCGAGAAGCATTGACACATCTTATTCCAAGAAGCGTTGAAAAAGCTCTAATGAGTCCAAGAAGCAATGAAAAATAGAGAATAGTTTATTGGCAATGATACCATTAGTGTCACCTGATAACCAAATCATCCAGACAGACACCCACTTCCACAATGTTTTTCATCCCAAATTAAAGCACAAGAAGAAACAATAGTTCATTAAAAGCATGTTCAATAGAAATCTAAATATTAGCTCCAGAGTACAAATTATGAATAATAAGTGTCCATATCATTTTCAGTCATTTTGAAAAATCTTTTGGTGAAAGCTTCATTTGCAATTTTATGTTTCAGTTTTATGCTATGTTGTTTTCTATGTTTATGGACTTAGTTTTGTATTCTAACATTTAAAAATTATCATTTACCGTATATTCTTGTTTCTCAAGGTGACTGCAACTTTGAGGTGGATGTGTGCTCGTGGAGTAACTCCCAAAATGATACATTTGATTTGGCAACGCACGGCAGGCACGACAGTAACCTCTGGCACGGGGACCATCTGCCGATCAAACCCTGAAGAATGCAACAGGTGAGTTATAAAATTAGTTTTCCAAACTGTACCACTTCATAACGCAAGATCAACATATTCCCCGTTTAAGATTTTGCTTGATAAGCTAGGCCCAATGTTGGAACCCAACTCATCGTGAATGCTGGTTATTGACACTGTAAAACGGCATTCTGTATACTCGTACCTTGGAGTGGGGCCTCAGGTCCAGGACCAAGACTAATCGTCTGATGCCTCCAAGCGACTCGACCAAATGGGGGGGTCACCTGTCGTACAACTTCCTTAATAAGCTCCGGGTCCATGACTGGAGGTTCTAGAGAACTGCCTGCCGATTCTGGAGGTGCTGGTGTATTACTAGCCGATTTCTCCGGAGTCACCACTTTC
Source organism: Cyrtodaria siliqua (assembly GCA_037043455.1). Lineage (NCBI taxonomy): Eukaryota > Metazoa > Mollusca > Bivalvia > Adapedonta > Hiatellidae > Cyrtodaria > Cyrtodaria siliqua. The sequence continues at coordinate 184,562 of JAWPHD010004517.1, read as the reverse complement.
TGACGCCTGGCGTAAGGGCTTTTTGACTGACGTTTAGGCATGTTTCAACTGAAATGTAACGTGAGCGATTAATCCGTTGCCAATTAGCATCCATAAGTATATATATTTATTACATTTATTATTAGAATAAAATTTTATATACATTTTCTTTTTATTGATTTATTTAAATTGTTTTTGTTTTTGTTTTATTAATTCTATTATTTAATTTAAATTTTTTATTTTTAGTTATTTATTTTTTAAATCTTTTGATTTACGAAATATATATATATATATATATATTCTTAATATTATTATTTATGTATTATATTATTATTTTTTTTATTTTTATTTTTATTTATTTTTTATTTTTTTATTTTTTATTTATTTATTCTATAATTTGATTTATTTATTCCCTCTCCCCAACAAACATGCAAAAGATCAGCCTGATCAATGATCAATGACAGAACATCCAGGCCACAACAGCATTTTCCTTCCGTCCGTAAGAACAATTTCTATGATCAATCTTGGGTATTTCGAAGGTGAAAATTAATTATGATATGATAAAAAACGAGCCCTGTGTCCAGTAACAGCATCCGTCGATTCCTAGCTGCAGACCTCTTCAGGACCCAATCACTTACCGGACTTATAAAACATGAAACAAACATGTATAGTTTATAAGCGAAAACAATAAACAACCATGTTAAGAACATCGAAGAGGAACAACACCAACATTAAATCACGTATCATGTAGGAACAGTTATTTCCCTTGAAAGAAAAGTTTTGCCGGTGTTGAGATAAAATCTACCAAGCATAATTTGATACAAAGTCATTAATTATTAAATTAAATACGTTGCAAATATTTATTTACGAAAAAGATTCTTTTATAAGACGACTATTAAATATTGCTTCTTCGGCCGTAATGAACAATACATGATATAGAAAAATGCAGATAACACGAGTTGGATCGATTGCGTCATGCATATGTAATACATGATAACTATGATGTAATGGCGACGCACTTGAAGACAAATAATGCAGCAATCTTACAATTGCTTTTAATCCTAATAAACTAAATTCCTCTGTAACAAATAGTTCGTTACAAAATGACCAGTAACGTACTTACTAATTTACAAAAGCCTTAAATGTAAGGTTTATGTTGCGAATACAGATAAAATAAATGTTTTGTACCGAATGAATTGCTGAACCTGTTGTTCTATCCAATTGTGTAGAGGAAAAGAAATTGATAATTAAAGTTGCCGGTGTCTATGTATAAAATGCACCGGCAGAATTTATACACTAAATTTATTTTATATTCCACTTGAATAACAGTAATTTGTCCTTCAAAGCACAAATTCCATTACTTTTCGAGTGTATGCGATTTATACTGCTTCTCGAAGGGTGAAAAAACAATGCTATAAAGGCTTTGCACCATAGCTCTAATGTTTTTTATAAAAGATTGTTGCGTACAAAGTGGTATAACCAGGCAAATCTGGTCAGTTATAGCACGGCTGAAATATACCGGCAGTTATTGCCCGCGTCTTCAGGTTTCTAAAAATTATATCAAAAACAGGAACAAAGGAAACCATTAGAGCCATGGTACAAATATAAATATATTTATATGGAGATTTGAGGTCTAACAAATCACTCGGGACATAAAAGGGGACTCAATCCTACAGGCCAGCTATCTAACAGTATATTGACAGCCACACAACCAACCAGACACATCCCTCCCCTCCAAAAATTATTACCAGTGGAGTAAAGTATTGTAACAATATGTAGATATAAATAAAAAAAAAACATACAATAGTTTTGCGTACTTCTGCCAGTAGTTTGTTGTACAATTTTCTGTTGATATTCAGGTCATTATCTGTTCATCGAGTCCTCCGCCCCCTCGAAGACCAGGAGACAACGCAATTTTCCAGAGTGCAGTGTTTGCGTCTTCACAACAAACGTGTTTAACGTTCTACTACAACATGTTTGGCACTGAAATCGGGACACTGAGGGTGTGGACCCAGGTGCCGGGGGCGTCGCCCGTCAAGGTGTGGGAGCTGTCAAACAACCAGGGTATTGGATGGAAACAAGCCCAAGTTAACATTCAGACTGGCAACCATCAGTATCAGGTAAAAGTCAGTTTCGGGTAAATAAGCATATACAAAGAACAATACACCAATGACGGTTCAGTACACTAACATATACATTTAATCACTTCCGATTTATGCTTTGCATTAATTTAATGTAATCACTAACAACATTGTAGTTATTTTACATCTATTCCAATTACCTACATCACTCTCTATGCTGCGGATGGTAGAATTAGCATATTGTGATGTTGTGATGTGGGAGGAACCTAGAAATCCTGTGGGAAAATGTTTCTAAATGGGCAATAACCGTACCGTATTTTACCTTGTATAGCACGCACCCCGTGTATAGTAGGCACCCCCTTCTCGGAGGTCAAAACTGGGGTAAAAAAGTTGTTTCCGTGTATAATACGCATCAAAATATTATAATATATGAACCATTCGACGAAAATAAAAGGTTAAAAAAAAAAAAAATGAACGCGAAAATTAGCGTACAAAAGAAAACAACACCGCAACAGTATAATTACATCCGATAATTACATCTACTAAAACCACAGACCTAAAACAAACAAAGTCGTAGGTTACCGCGATCCATTACGCCGATTATACTAACATTGTGTATTCACGGGAACCAGTGCTTGTCATAAGTGTAATCATACGTGTAACGCGTGATCAGTTACCTGTACAAAGTCGTTGGTTACCGTAATCCATTACGCCGATTATACTAACATTGTGTATATATATTGTGTCATAAGTGTATCATAACTGTAACGCGTGATCAGTTACCTGTACCCCATGGCTAAATCTGGTAAAGGTCACACGGCGTGTCAAAGTGCATCCTCAGAAATAGTCGCTACTTGCGGCAACTTCAAAGGATTATAGAAATAGAATAACCCACTCTACCCATGTTTAAAATGTGTCTATACTGCAGCCGAGGTGCGATCTTGTTTGACCCAATTATCAGTCATCAAATGTGTACCAGTAAGCATGTTTTCACAAGCATTATTGAATAATTGCCATTTCAAAGTAGGGTGATTCTGCCTTTCTACACCGTCTAAAATATATGTCTTTCAAAATAAAGCAAACACTTCATTAATTTTTTATAAAATATTAAATAAAATCCTATAAATATTAGAATAGAATAGAACTGTAACAATACTACATGTACCAGTCTAAACAGCTGGAAGTCACGTGATATTACGTCAAGCGATATAAACAACAAACCGAGGGACGATTTTTCACACAATTTATTGAAGTTTTACAGCAAACATGCAAACATTTATACAAAAACAAGCATCATAATACACTTTATTCATTTATAATTCGAATAAAGTCAATATATTACTTATATGAAGCGAGTAAATTACGAAAAAAGTGTGTATTATCAGTATTCACAATTTTCTGTGTCGATATCTGTTTGTCGTCAAGGGTTTTTTCTTCCCAGACATCGATTTTCTGCAAGAAAAAAAAAGTTTTTTTTATTGTTTCCTTATATTGTACGCACTCCCCTTTCAGAAACCGTAAAAGTGATAAAAAAACTGCGTACTATACAAGGTAAAATACGGTACTCTATTTTTAACAACGAATGCAATGGGAAGCATTGGTGAGATGGAAGTGCGTAACCCAAGTATTCCACCCATTTTAAACAATTTTTTTAGAACAAGTTGATAATGGGTTTATGAGTTTAGTTTATAATTAGTTTATAATTAGTTTTAATGAGTTTACAAGGAGTTTATAATGAGTTTATAATGAGTTTAGTTTATAACAAGTTTATGATGAGTTTATAATGAGTTTAGTTTATAACAAGTTTATAATGAGTTTAGTTTATAATGAGTTTATAACGAGTTTATAACATTTACAATGACTTTATAATGAGTTTATAACAATTTTATAACAAGTTTATAATGAGTTTTAAGTTGAATTTGAATATCACATTATCAAACGTGAACTAAAATTTACTGAGGTTACAACACATAAACATATTATGCTACCATATTCCAGGTTTTGTTTGAAGCTGTCCGTGGTAACGGTTACCGTGGGGATATTGCCCTTGACGACATCTTTTATACTGATGCATCATGCTCCTTAGTGCCACCAGAAGCTAATCCTAGTAACATTGCCGCCACACCGGCACCAGGTGGCACCACACTTCCGCCAGCGACAATACCAGCTGGTTTCGCGTGCAATTTTGATACAAACCTATGTGGCTGGACTCAAGATAGTACAGAAGTGTTTGATTGGACACGCAAGAAAGGCAGCACTACCTCTAGTGGGACAGGACCTCCAAGTGATCACACCGGTGGTAGGTTATTCCACATTTAACATGTAGATATTTATAAAACTTCAATGTCATGTCGGAAGTATTACTTCTTGTATATGTAGTGTTAACCAACGCGTTGCCATTTAACACAATCTGAGAAATGGTGAGTGAATGTCTACTGTATTGTGGCAAAAGTCACTGTGAGAAGTATAGGGATAGCTTCTGTAAGAAGAATTATTTAAGAAAACGTGTTTGTTATGCAGGTTGACGGGATGGAGAAAATCATTTAGCAGCAGACCAAAAACATCTTGGCATGAAAATTATCCAACAAATTCAACATGTCACATGCATCTTATTTTAATCAATATACCATATATATAAATTCTAATGCAAAAGTCCTGCAACCAGATTGGTTGATATTCCAAAAAAAAATCTTTTGTGACTATCCCATCGAGCATAATCTGTCACAAATGAATTGAATTGAATGTTGTTTAACGGCTCATCAACACAGTATAGGTTATTTAAGGCCGCCCCAGAGAGAGGGGAAGTATACATAGGAATCCGGGAACCTGCCTTACTCTTATTATCGAATAGATTTCTATGGTTCTTTAACGTGCTCGGAGGATAGACCGATACATGGGACCGCCCGGTTTACGTCCCCATCCGACGGACGAGGCTAAGGTAAAGTGTCTTGCCCAAGAACACACCAACGGAACTCAGTGGCACCACGGAGGATTGAACCCGGGGCCTCCGGTTACAAATCCGCCACGCTACCGACTGCGCCACGCCAGCCCTGTTACCGTAAACTTTCAGAAACGTGACTTCATTTAGTTTTAATTCAATGCATTTGTCTGACAGAAAAATAATACTGTCAAAACAAATGAAATTGGTTAGAAAAGTTAACCAGTATTTAAATCTTACTTTTGTGACATTATATCAGTCTTTTAACGGTTGCAAATTGTGTTCATCGGTATTAATTAAAGGTAACAAGTTGTAACTATTTTTGTTCTTTTGATATATAGAAAGGAAAATATGTAATTCACAATAGCATGCTTAAAATCATTCCACCATTTCAACTATTTTCTGCCTGTAATGTCTCACCAGGTGGCTACTACATGTACATCGAGACATCGGCACCCAGAAAACCCGGCGACAAAGCCCGACTGATCAGTCCTGCCATCAATGGAATGTCACAGATGTGCATGACCTTCTGGTATCACATGTACGGACCACACGTTAACAGCCTGAATGTGTTATTTAAAACAAGCACAAGTACAAGCCAGGTATGGACGCGAACTGGGACCCAAGGCAACAAGTGGAACCAAGGATTCGTAGAGATTAGCGGTGGACAGGTTACAGGAAAGGTTACCAATGTAAGTATAGTTGTTTACAAAAATAGTAATTTGAGTTGTAAAGGACTAGGTATGATAAGGGACAAAATTGGCCCCCAATATTGAAAGTTTTAATGCACAAGTTTAGAATATCTAGTTTAGCTACAAATGAACTGAATCAATATTAAAACTCATTACAAGTATGTTTGAAGGCTCTAAATGAGCCTCACAAACAAGGCCTTTACTTTCAAAAAATGAAATTCGACCAGTTTTTGCTCTTGGAAATATAGAGCGCACCCTCTAGCACAGCTGTTTTTTGGTTGAAACAGGTACTTGATAGGGATGCAAAAAAACTGTGTGTGCTCGGAGGTGCGCTCTATATTTTTAGGATCAAAATCTTGCCCAGATATCCAAAATCTACAAAATATAACAAAATTACCAAAAATGCCGTTTTTTGAGACCCTGTTGAATCTTCTAGATAAATAAAATAAATACAAATATATTTTGAAGATAGAATATGATCAATTTACTTCAACATGCACAACAGATTATATGTAAATATTGTTTTTGAACATATTGGGGGCCAAAATACCCCCCTTATCGTACCTTGTCATTTCACAATTGACAAACTTCATCCTTCCTCCCATTTCCATCTGAGGTTGCTGTCCAGATATAATGTAATATGATGTGTTAACAGAATGTCAAAACCCATTTAATTTAATTTACACATGTACGGACCACACGTTAACAGCCGGTAAACAGAAGGTAAACAGCCGGTAAACAGCCGGTAAACAGAAGGTATACAGTTGAAAGATATACATGTATAAAATAATGGTACATTAGTAACGAGGGGTGAATGTTCTTTTTTTATATATCCTATTTCCCCTAATGAAAGTGCCTCCCCCCTCCCCCACATTTAAAAAAAAAAGAAAATAAAGAAACTAACCCGCCAAATAACGGCATATTACACTACAAAACTATCTATCAAAACTCTATCGAGGTGTTCAGGTCAAATAGTAATGTACACTATTATTATGATATATATATACTAAAGTATAGGAATTTTCATAGATTGAATATTCGTAAAACGAATTATGAGTTTGTAACTCTTAATTCAACGCTCTAGTTTTGGGGTTTGGCCAGGCTGGTTAAAGCCATTTATACTGTGTCTATAGAGTTTGGATTCTCAAAATATGTAAGTTATATATATACCCATCGTCAGTATAGGTTTAGAAACGGTGTACATATGTTGTAAGATTTGGCTGTTGTTGGCTGGATAGCTACTTTCAATCTTCAGAATTCAATACATTTCGATATTTTGTATCCAAAAAGAAAAAAAAAGAAACTAACCCGCCAAATAACGGCATATTACACTACAAAACTATCTATCAAAACTCTATCCAGGTGTTCAGGTCAAATAGTAATGTATACTATTAATATGATATATATATACTAAAGTATAGGAATTTTCACAGATTAAATATGCGTAAAACGAATTATGAGTTTGTAACTCTTAATTCAACGTTCTAGTTTTGGGGTTTGGCCTATCTGGTTAAAGCCATTTATACCGTGTCTATAGAGCTTGGATGCTCAAAATATGTAGTTATATATATACCCATCGTCAGTATAGATTTAGAAAAAGTGTACATATGTTGTAAGATTTGGCTGTTGTTGGCCGGATAGCTACTTTTAATCTTCAGAATTCAACACATTTCGATCTTTTGTATCCAAAAAGAAAAAAAAGAAACTAACCCGCCAAATAACGGCATATTACACTACTGGAAATGTTATATGGACCTAGGACACAAATGTTGCAAACTCTTTCCTTACTTTAAAGTTGAAGAGTGCAAGCTGTAATATATAAAATTGTTGTCGTTCAAAAAATATTGTAATTCTCAATATGAACATGCATCTTGTAATTCTCAATATGAACATGCATCTTGTAATTCTCAATATGAACATGCATCTTGTAATTCTCAATATGAACATGCATCTTGTAATTCTCAATATGAACATGCATCTTGTAATTCTCAATATGAACATGCATCTTGTAATTCTCAATATGAACATGCATCTTGTAATTCTCAATATGAACATGCATCTTGTAATACTCAATATGAACATGCATCTTGTAATTCTCAATATGAACATGCATCTTGTAATACTCAATATGAACATGCATCTTGTAATTCTCAATATGAACATGCATCTTGTAATTCTCAATATGAACATGCATCTTGTAATTCTCAATATGAACATGCATCTTGTAATTCTCAATATGAACATGCATCTTGTAATACTCAATATGAACATGCATCTTGTAATTCTCAATATGAACATGCATCTTGTAATTCTCAATATGAACATGCATCTTGTAATTCTCAATATGAACATGCATCTTGTTATTCTCAATATGAACATGCATCTTGTAATTCTCAATATGAACATGCATCTTGTAATTCTCAATATGAACATGCATCTTGTTATTCTCAATATGAACATGCATCTTGTAATTTTCAATATGAACATGCATCTTGTAATTCTCAATATGAACATGCATCTTGTAATTCTCAATATGAACATGCATCAGCCGAATGGTTAATGATGTTGCATTGCAAACCTTCTACTCTCACCGCTGTAGGTTCAAATCCTACTGGGAGCTCGACTGGTAAGTGGGGAAGTGTCGATTCTTATGGATGGCGGGAGGTGTACAGTACTGGTTCTACCCAGGAAAAGTGGGTGGTCTGCCTCCACCACACAAAATCGACCATATATAACCTTACATGTGTTGAAAATGATGTAAAACACCATACAAACAAAACAAAACAAATGAACGTGCATCAATAATGCATAGCGTTGCAACAAATTATACCTAATGTCGTCTTGCTAGTTTTATTTGGGGATGTGTTGGGGACAGGTTAAGTCTTTAGCACTAAATTTATCTTCACCTTGAAGGTTGTGTTTGAGGGTATACGAGGGACAGATTAAAGCATATAGCATTACAACATATTATACTTGCCTTCATGTTGCAGGTTGCATTTGAGGGCGTCCGGGGGACAAGTTACCTTGGTGACATTGCCATTGATGATGTCGTTCTCGCGGCTGGCCCATGTTCAGGTTCGTGTCATTAAAATATACTATATTGGGTTTTAAACATTTTTTTTTTGTCTCATCTTGTTGAAAATTGCAAAATGATTGTTACATTTGATTTCAAACCATATCAGAAGTTTCAAATTATTAAGTTTAAATTTGTGGCGTGAAGTTCCAAGAGATACTAATTTTGTATTTATTTTCTAGGAAATATCTGAATTTATGTAAACTAAGTATAGGAATAAAGTAAAACTATGTAATATGTGTCTAATGAAAAATGGAGCCTTGAGATCACTGGTGCGAGTGTCACGTGCGCCACTGTTGTTGTCTTTGTGTGTCCATGGGCGTGAGTGTCACGGGTGCCACTGTTGTTGTTTTTGTGTGTCCACGGGCACGAGTCTCACGGGTGCCACTGTTGTTGTCTTTGTGTGTCCACGGGCAGCGCAAGTCTCACGGGTGCCACTGTTGTTGTCTTTGTGTGTCCTTGGGCAGCGCGAATCTAACGGGTGCCACTGTTGTTGTTTTTGTGTGTCCTTGGGCAAGACAAGACACCTGCCATTAGTCTCATCCATCAAATGGGGAGATAAACCTGCATTCCCGTGTATCGGATTATATACTTCTATTGCATTAATGAGCCGTAGGAATCTTTTCTATAGTAAAAGTATGGCTTGGTTCCCAGATTCCTACGTATCTGAACCCTCTATCTGGAGTGGCTCTAAACAACCTAAGCAACGTGTTATTGAGCAGTTAAAAAACAGTTCAATTCAATTAAGGCCAAAAAAATAAAATAGGTGTGTTTTCTATTGCATGCTCTAAAGAAATAGGGTAGGTCGGTAGGCATTTTCTTTTTCTTTTTCTTTTTTTTTTGGAGCAAGATATTGTGAGATTTTACATGTATTTATCTCATAAACCCCATACAAATTGATGATATAACTGAAAGGTTCTCTGTGATGTCAGTTTACCTTGATATATTGTGACAAATCATTGTTGAGAACAAATTAATTTTTTTTTTTTTTTTTTTTTTTTTCCATAAAAAGTTTTAGGGTCAGCCCCTTAACAATAGGGTCGGTCGGGCCACCGGAAACACAGGTATTCTTTTCTTTTGGCCTTACTAGGAATGAATCAATCCACAGTTTGTATGGTTGAAAAATGGCCTATGGAAAAGCATGTGATATTTTCCTCTCATTAAAACATTATGCCTTGATATCTTGGTATCTAAGTGTTTGTATTTCTTCATAATCAGCAACTAGTACTAGTACTTTGACAGCATCACCGGCCAACTGTAACTTTGAATTGTCAAACATCTGCAACTACATCCAGGACCAGACGGATATATTTGATTGGACACGGAAGACGCAATCTACATCCTCATCTAATACAGGACCCTCGGGGGATCACACTTATGGTACCTCATCAGGTATGTTACTTGTATTATGTAGCATTATTTGCACTTATTGCTTTTGTCACATTTTGTCATCTGCATTGCACAGCTGACACTCAGAGGTCACTCGTCTGTTCAATTCCACTTAAAAATGTACAATGATTTTGTCATTGGTTCTTATGTTTTGTTTTCTCAAATTTTATACGGTATCTGATAGAAAAGCCTTTTCATTTAGCACTTTAACTCTGGAATATCTATTTTCACTGCGATACGACTTTTACCATTACAATTCTATTGATTTGTTGTAATTCAATATGACGTCTCCGTGGCCGAAGGATTAACAACGTTGCAAACCTTCTTGCCTCTCACCACTGAGGGTTCGAATCCCGCTGGGAGCTCGACTTATATGTGTGAAAGTGTCAATTCTTATGGATGGAGATGTACAGTACTGGTTCTACCCATGAAAAATGGGTGGTCAGCCTCCACCACAAAAAAATTGACCATCATATAATTATAACCTTACACATGTTGAAAATGACGTAAACACCATGTAATTCGAGATCTATTTATTCTGGTTGTTATATTTTTAATCTGCATGTTCTTTTGTTTTTCTGTATTCTGATGTTATAATTTTTTAATTTTATATAGTTTTTCTATTCTTTTTACTAATTGTTTGTTTCATGTAATTATCCTCTCACCGCTGCTGGTTTGAATCCTACTGGGAGCTCGACTTGTAAGTCAGGTAGTGTCGATTCTTGCGGATGGCGGGAGGTGTACTGAGTACTGGTTCTACCCAGGAAAAGTGGGTCGTCTGCCTCCACCACAAAAAATTGACTTTCATATATAACCTTGCATGTGTTGAAAATGACGTAAAACACCAAACAAACAAACAAGACTCTAATGATAAACTGTAATTTTAGTATAGCATATATATAGTCTACCTCAAATTCTATTTTAGCCAGAATTTTTATGTCTGCCATTTTATTTTAAGCCAGAGCCCTACATATATTTTTACTTTACTATTCTATATTAAGGCCACTACATGTACACAGAGGCTTCGGCGCCTAGGAGAGCAGGTGATATTGCGAGGCTGTGGACACCATCGCTCAAACAGTCAAACGGACAGTGTCTCTCGTTCTGGTACAACATGAACGGGAGAACCATGGGAACGTTAAAGGTCTATGCGGTACTTAATTCCACAAACCCCGTCCTCGGCAACCCCATCTGGTCTCGGTCAGGCAATGCAGGAAATATATGGCTACAGCAGTTTGTTAATATTCCCAACCTGTTCAACTATAATGTAAGTATATACTCCTTTTATTTTCCTCCCTGGGCCCGTATTCATAAAGCAACTTAAGTGGAAAATATTGCTTAAGTATAAATTTAAGATTTTTACATATTTTTAAATATCCTTATTAACCTCTCAGGGGCACTACAAACCATCTATTTTAAGATAAATATTTAGCTGTAGGTTTATTCCATTACCCTATTAACAATATTAAGAAAATGTCTTAAATCGATAGAAAAACTTGTTTAAAAACTTGATAAAATTTGACTTAAGATATTGCTAAGAAGTTTTATGAATAAGTGTTTAAGTGTTTTGTTACATTTACTGTTCTACGTAGGAAAAAGTAGGTATTTGAGTAGTTAAGTATATTCTTACTTTTTAAAAAAAAAATGTTTTAAAAATAATATTGCACGAAAATTTATTAAGATGTCTGCATGTCCATTTTATAGGACAAGACTGGTTCAGAGTTGTAAAATAAAGTGGACTAAATAAGACTCAGACTGTGTCTTTCCTTGAAGTTTCTAGAAATGGTTGTTCCAATGCAGTAGCCCTATTGGCAACCATTTTATGTTTGTGGTATCACATTCCTTGTCTTTATTTATCCTTATAATTGTTGTTTGTTTCAGAGCATTTTTTTGTTGACTGTTTCATTTCCTGTTTTTTTTATACCTACTTTTCGTGTTATATTCCAGGTGGTATTTGAGGGCATTGTGGGTTCCAGTGTTTACTCGGATATTGCCATTGATGACGTGACGATGTTGACTTCCTGTCCTTCCCCAGGTAAGTTTTTGAATACAGTACTTCTTCAGCTTATTGTGTGGTTCTTTTGTTACAAGGAGCATTTGGATTGGCTGACTGAAATAGGTTCTGGATTCTGATTGGTTGATGTGAGAAGAGATTTTGATTGGTTGTCTTTATATCAGCTGTCATGATGCTTTCTTGTGAATATGCTAAGAAGGTATTGTGACTGCTCAAACAAGGATTCACCATGACAACACAGTTTTAGCAGTTTCCCAGCCAATTCCCCCGTGAAGGTAACCAGTCTTTCCAACTTATATAATTATGCCCTAAGGAAAAATGCTCCTACAATTTTCATCAGTGTTATAATTTAAAAATGTCTTATTAACCATAATATGGTGTTTTTCATGTCAACAACAACCAAATATTACAAAATATGTACAAGATTTCTAAACCTACTGACAACGAGGTATACATTTACCTTACCTATTTTGAGAATCCAAGGCTCTATTGGCACAATATGAAAGGCTTTAACCAGCCAGGCCAAACCCGAATCTGGAGCTATTAGGGTGTCACGTTTAGGCTTATTCTTTATGTTTAGGCCCTTTAAAACATTATTTGTTAATTAAAATTATTGGACTTGTAGACCTCCAAGAAAACCCTTATGTATTCGTTTTAAAAGATAAAAATATAAAGTGAAGACACTTGTTTGACACGTCATTCCAGTTGTTTATTCAGCAGTTGTGCCAATTTTCTGTATGTTTTTTTTTTAATTTGGAGGACTTTTGGACCATATCCTGCAGTTTCTATTTAATTGAGATGAAAGCTGGTAGGAAGTAACAAGATGACGTGCAGAGGCATGCTAACCTTGTTAGTAACAAGATGACGTGCAGAGGCATGCTAACCTTGTTAGTAACAAGATGACGTGCAGAGGCCTGCTAACCTTGTTAGTAACAAGATGACGTGCAGAGGCATGCTAACCTGGTTAGTAACAAGATGACGTGCAGAGGCATGCTAACCTTGTTAGTAACATGATGACGTGCAGAGGCATGCTAACCTTGTTAGTAACATGATGACGTGCAGAGGCATGCTAACCTTGTTAGTAACAAGATGACGTGCAGAGGCATGCTAACCTTGTTAGTAACATGATGACGTGCAGAGGCATGCTCACCTTGTTTATGATGGTCGTATTAAATGTCATTTGTGGTGCTCTTGTTTTATCCTGCTTCCGAACAATGTTGAAAAATTATCCTTGCCCAAATGTTTTTTTTTTTAAGAAGCTTGACTGGTATCTAGGTCACAAGGTTAAGGCTGTGTATATTATTTTGTAATTGAAATTATTGTTAAATTAAAATAAAGTGTGTTTTATTTTCTATGCACACAGGGAACTGTGACTTTGAGAATGGACTCTGTTCCTGGAGCAACTCGCGGACGGACAATTTTGATTGGGTGTTCATGAAAGGCAGCTACACCGGCTCCACCTCGCACCCTGCCGGAGATCACACTTTTGGTGTAAAAAATGGTACACATACTGTTAATATTATCTAAATTCTACCGTTTTGTAATTAAGCAATGTCATCCGCTCAAGATCACATACTAGTGTATACCGAATCCCACTGGGAGCTCGTCTTGTCAAGTGAGAAAGTGTCGATTCTTACAGATGGCAGGAGGTATACAGTACTGGTTCTAGTCAAGAAAAATGGGGTGGTCTTCCTCTCCCATGAAAACAATTGTGCTAAAAATGACATAAAGCACCATTCAAACAAACAAAGATGGCACATTTGGTGTTAAAAATGGTACAAATACTGTTAAATATTGTCTTAATTCTTTGGTTTCATAATAAATTTGACCAGCACAGTCACATACTAGTGTAGATGAGACTGCATGGTAACACATTTGGGTGCAAAGAAAGAAAATATGTCATTTATATTATTGACGTCAGTATGTACACTTGTTGGTGAAATGTGCAAACTGTCAGATCTGACATAGTTTATTAAAATACTCAATGCTGATTGGTTATTGAGTGGGTATTACATTTCCTAACAATCCTCTGAAGTCACGTCCATTAACCATAACAGTGTCATTTTAATAAAAGGATACTTAACAGCAGAAAACAAGCATAACACATATTACATTCTTTGGTATGAATGACCTTCAAGTCCTGCCCACCAGGTATTGATCTGGCAAAATATAAACCCAGTGGAAACTTTTTATTCTTAAATAACACAGTTCACTGCCAGGTTACAAAGTTCCCGATACAACCCCATATATGATACCAGCAGATTCCATACAGCCCCATGCATCATATCATCAGATTCCAGATACAACCCATAAATGATATCAGCAGATTCCGGATACAACTCCATATATGATATCAGCAGATTCCAGACACAACCCCATATATGATACCAGCAGATTCCGGATACAACTCCATATATGATATCAGCAGATTCCGGATACAACTCCATATATGATATCAGCAGATTCCGGATACAACTCCATATATGATATCAGCAGATTCCAGACCTCTTGTTTATTATTTATTATTATTTATTTCAGCAGATTGATATCAACAGATTTCGTATATAACCCCATATATGATACCAGCAGATTCTGTATACAACCCCATGCATGATATCAGCAGATTATTGATACAACCCCATATATGATATCAGCAGATTCCGGATACAAACCCATATATGATATCAGCAGATTCCGGATTCAACCCCATGCATGATATCAGCAGATCCAGATACAACCCCATATATGATATCAACAGATTCCGGATACAACCCCATATATGATATCAGCAGATTTTGGATACAACCCCATATATGATAGCAACATATTCTGTATACAACCCCATATATGATATCAGCAGATTCCTGACACTACCCCAATATGATATCAGCAGATTCCGGATGCAACCCCATATATGATATCAGCAGATTCTGGATGCAACCCCATATATGGTATCAGCTGATTCCAACCCCATATATAATATCTACAGATTCTGGATACAACCCCAAATATGATATCAGCAGATTCTGGATACAACCCCATATATGATATCAGCAGATTCCGGATACAACCCCATGCATGATATCAGCAGATCCAGATACAACCCCATATATGATATCAGCAGATTCCGGATACAACCCTATATATAATATCTACAGACTCCGGATACAACTCCATACATGATATCTGCAGATTGATTGAATCACGATTATTATAATTCACCAATGGTACCAGGTACCTATCTATATTCACTATTTCATAATTGTTCAACTGTTTTTCCAGGTACCTACCTATATATTGGTGACGGCAGTCCCCGTACGTCCGGTTACAAAGCTGACCTAGTGTCGCCCTCTATGCTACCAACGAGTGCCACGGGCAAGTGCGTCAGTTTCTGGTTTGTCTTCTCCAACATCAACACCATTGGGCAGCTGTCCGCATCTGTCATACAGGTATGGGATCGATAATGGTGGTTAAAACAGGCATTCTTATACCAAGTTACAAAGACCAGGTCCCTTGTTCATGAACAAACTTGAGTCTCATTTGAAGCTGTCAGCTCAAAACTCAAATATTTCTTTTAGCTTTAACTTTTTTGATTTGTTGTTTTTCATAAGGAAACTTTCAGGACTGTTGCAATTTCTGCTTGTTTCAATTAATTCCAAGTCCATTAAGTATGATTTAAAAAAAAAAGTTTGTTTGTGAACTTTGGGGCCAGGGCATAAGTGACAGGGGAAATTTTGCTAAAGCTTCTTTCTCTAACTGCTGACCTCCGTCAGTGACTGGAGATAATAATAATTCTAAACAGTATTTTACAATTATTAACATAATTTCTCTTTAAATCAAATGAATGCAAACTTGAGTAAGTATTAAACCACACTTTAGGATAAAACGTGTTTAGCTTGTGATAATTTAAATATACCTAATTTCGGATGGTTGAGTTTTCGGATACTCTTTCGATTTTCTTACGAGACAGTGGATTCGTGAATATTAGCAAAAATAAATCCCTCGTGGATAATACCGCAAATAATCTATAGTATCTAACTATATATGTGTGCTTTTCTACAGGGTAACAGTTCAGCAACGGTGTGGGTTATTAGCTTTACCCCTAATGGCTACGGACCCGGACAATGGGCCCAGGGTCAGTTCCCTGTGGTGACCACGAGTAACTACCAGATAATGTTTGAGCTAACGAAGCAAGGTCTGGCAGCGGGCTACGTAGGCCTCGATGACATCGTGTTTACAACAGGAAAGTGTAACAGTAAGTCTTAAAAATAGACGGATAATTTAAATAATTTGTTCGGATATCTCGCTTTTGAAGTACAATGGTATGAAATGAAAAGTCAGGAAAATGTCTTTATGTTTTAAACTTAATTTTTTTAAAATACTTTAGGAAAGATGATATCTTGTAAATCACATATTCACTGTTTGATTGAATTTCAGTATCTTTAAAGGGAGTACATCAGGCGTTGGCTCCTAATTTGGTTAAAAACATAAAAAAGTATGAAATTACGTATTTAAAACGTGAAATAGTTCATAGATGTAGATGGAACATTAACAGTTTCCTATAATACATTATTATATGACCTGAACACAAAGAAAGACTTTTGATAAACGTTTTTGTTGTGTACTTTTGCCGTTATTTGGCGGGTTAGTTTCTTTAAACCTGCTTATATATATATACACTCCAATAACAGGTAATACAATTAAGAAATTATTTAATTGTTCTTTGTTATTCTACCATAGGTTTAAATCTTTTATTCAGAATGTTATCTTAATTTTTTTTATTAATTTATTTTAAATCTATGCAAGCAGGTTTAAAGTCTCAATGATGCTGGATAGATTAATATAGATGGCTGTTTTAGTTCTTGATGATTGCTTTGTGTCCCCCTTAAAAACTAACAAATTGAGTGGTAATTTTATTCTGGCTTTGGGCGGGCAGTTTGTATTTTTTGTCTTTATTTTAATTTCACAGGTTCAGAAAATCAATTTTGTGTGGCCTAAAACATGACTGATTTCACAATATTGATATTTTTCAGCTAATCCCGCTGCAGCGATGACTGGACTTACAAGCACTCCCATTCCTACAGCTTCTACCATTGCCACTGTATCACAAGGTACGTTGGCTGTCTTTGACAACTTATTTTTTTTGTTATGATCGTTTTCAATGACACACAAGATGTTTATCATATCTGCCAACTTCTGACAGGCTATGTATGGTGATTGGTCTCAAAAATAAGGAGATTATGGCTTGAAATAGACAGTTGGGGGAGATTTGAAATAGGCAGATGCTAAAAAATGCTTGAATAGGCAAATTTGGGAGATTCTGGCTTGAAATATGCAGGTTCTGGTTGAAATAGGGAGATTTTGGCTTGAAATAGGGAGATTCTGGCTTGAAATAGGCAGATCTTGGCTTGAAATAGGGAGATTTTGGGCTTGAAATAGGGAGATTTTGGGCTTGAAATATGGAGATTTTGACTCGAAATAGGGGGATTTTATTATCGTGGCTATTTTTTGCATTATTTGCCTTTGAAAAATCACAAAATATATTTAAATTTCACTTGAAGCGCTTGTAAACATGTTTTGTATATGTTACACATTATTTTATATTGGTATTATATCTAAGCAATATTAATCCAAAACTATTTTCATTTCTTTTGCGGGTCGGGCAGGGTTTGCATAATTTGCAGATGTCTGTGTGCTTTTAGAAAGGTACATGAATACATTGCAATTGCTAAATGGATTTTATTAAAATATTTGTAGCATTAAAGGGAGTGGAGGTGAGCTGGGAGAGTAATTGCTTCCAGTACAAATCAAGAGAAAATCTTTATAATGTGCTTCAGCTTCACATGCATTAAATAAGCCGCATATTTAGTTTAATTGAATTATTATTTATGAAAATGTTTGGTCTGGGAAACCCGATAGCATGGCTAGTTTTTATTGCTAAATCATAAATATGATACTGGCTTCCTATGGTATCAAGGGTTCTATGGTATCACGGTAGAGTCCAATCTATAAAACAGTATGCATCTCTGCTAAAATATGGTAATTATTTTATAGGTACAAATGACTTTAGGTACAAATAATAAAATAATTGAAAAAAAAGTATATTTATCATAAATAAAAGGATATTGCAAACATGTTGACAATTTCCTTATGATCTTTAAAATTCATCATCCCTAATCTCCATAAATACAGTTTCCATTACCTTGAAGGTTATAAAATTCATTAAGTTTTAGTCTGATGAGTCTGTTGTACATTATTGTTTCTAGAAATGGTCACTCATTGAATCTGATATCAGTTACTATCAAATACAGGATACACAATATGTGCATACCTTGATACCATATAACTTTGAAAATAATAAGCTCAATGAGGGTACCCTTTTTTTCAAATCTTATTCTGACATTTTTACGTAAAATTGATTACATTTTATATCATAACAATTTAGTAGAACGGTCATAGAAACCATTTGAGTTTCCTTTTTCTTTAAATATATTTACCGTTTATTTTTTTCATCAAACCATTTATGTACCATGATACCATAGAACACCATGCTAAATTTTAAATTACTAACACTTGTATACATAATTCAGATGCTTGACACCCACTGAACATCCAGAGTATATATGAGCCGAATCACGCGAAAACGACCCTTCAGACAAACTTTTGACATTTTATATTTTTTTAAGTTTATGAAACACGTTGATTTTCTCTTTAAAAATCTCTTTATTTTATGTTGATATTGTCATTAAAAATGATTTTATCTCAATTTGAAAATTAAAGATTGTATTAACCATTAATTTCGACGTTGATGTCGGCGTCTTGGACGACGTCGTTGATTAAATAACAAAAAATATAAACAATTACCATTTTCTGTAGCATCAACTATTTATATTAAGAAAACATATTATTCCCTACGATATAATAAAAAGGTAAAACACGGACGTGACGAGAAATGATTAGTAATTAATTGATTACCGGCCGACGTCATAAATTGTTACTTTATGACGTTGTCGTTTAAACGTCCAAAGGGACGTATTCGTGTGTTGCAGCTCATACAATTCAGATGCTTGACACCCACTGAATATCCAGGTCACCTCCAGTCCCTTTAAATTTTCGATTTTGTTCAGTGCAATAGTAAATCGTAGTAAAATTTCATACACAGCCCCATCTCAGTATGACTGCACCTTTGAGAGTGGCATTTGCACCTGGACCCAGGCGAGAGATGATCAGTTTGACTGGACAAGACACAACGGTGGAACTGGCTCATCCCGCACTGGACCGTCATTAGACCACACACTCAAAAATAGTAAGATTTTATTTTTATATTCCCGATAAACAGCACAACACATGTTTGAATTTGGCTTAAACCAGAGGGCCATGTAAGTAAGAAAAAAGGAGGTAAGTAATTTTTTTATTTATGGCGGATGACACAATTAGTGGGGCCAGTCTTCCTTGAGGGCCTCGAATGTGGCTAATAGAGTCACAGAAAAACTTTAAAAAATGGTTGCATATGAAACCCATACAGGACTTACTAACGTTGCATATTGGAAAATATGTATTATTTAGGTAAGAAAAACTATTCCTCACAGAAGATTGTGTTCAGTTTTGTCAATTTATCTTACACTATTGGGCCTGTATTCATAAAGCAACTTAAGTGGAAAATATTACTTAAGTCAAAATTTAAGATTTTTATATAATTTTAAATACCAGTTGAGGCATGCTTTTTTCACACCTATATCTATCTATATCTGTGTATCTATGTATCTCTAAATATATATATCTTTGCTTTATGGCAAAGTAAACACATTGATTTTCAGTGGTGTATTTGATGTTCTGATTATTCAGGTGCTGGTCACTACATCTTTATCGAGGCATCCAGTCCACGTGTACTTAACGACACGGCAAGATTTGTAAGCGCCCCCATTACGTCAACGACGACAAAGTGTCTCCATTTCTGGTATCACATGTACGGTGCCCACGTGAACACACTGAATGTATACCTGAAGGTTGGTAGCACCCTGGGGACCCCTGTATGGTCTCGCACAGGCACGAGGTCAAATCAATGGTACAACGGCAAAGTAGATATTCAGGTAATTCATGTATATTAATTGTTCGTATATGTATAGTTCACAAATATAAAAAAGAGTTACAGAAACTTAGTGTGTAGGTGGCTTATATGGTAAAGAAGCTTGGGATTAAATTTGAGGTCACTGGGATCAAGGTCAAGGTCATGGTTACTAAAAATAGAAAATGGTTTCTGGGTATAACTTGAGTTAGGAGTAAGATATTTAGGTGAAACTGAGTGTGTAGATAGCTTTTATCTTTTAAGGAAAAAAAGCTTGGAATTATATTTGAGGTATTGGGGTCAAGGTCACTGTTATTTAAAATAGGAAAAATGGTTTGTAAACATGATTAACATCTTATTTTTACTGAAATAGATTTCCTTATGGAGTAAAACCGGGTTTTCGTTGAATTTCCTCGCTTCTTGTTTACAAGGTGTTTTTTCCAAAGCAAGGTTGCCACACTGAAATTCAATGGAATTCAAGTGATCATTTGGTCAGGATGGTTGTGTTGTTTACTCGAAAACATAACATTTATATACTGTAACAACAGTTTGTGTAAACAGAGAGTATCTTGGTTAATCTTTATTTACAAAGATGGATTTATACATGATTTAAAAACAATTTTTGGTGAAAACAACCCTCAATAGAGATTATTTAACATAGTGACATGTTTTAAAGAAAAAAACAATATTTATTAATATTTGTAACTTGTTGACAATAAAGCTCTTACAGCAATAAATGGTGTTGTTTTTTTTCACATCACTGTAGAAGAGCAGTCAATACAACATTGTGTTTGAGGGGGTCAGAGGAACCAGTTACCAAGGCGATATTGCTCTTGACGATTTGTCCGTCTCTGATGGGCCATGTACAGGTATAATTATATTGTTGCTGACTTTGTCGTTTCCTACGTATGGCGGGAGGTATACAGTACTGGTTCTTCCCAGAAAAAATGGGGTGGTCTGCCTTAGACTGACACAAAAAAGTCAACCGTTATATATGACTTTGTAACAATAAACTTTAAAGGGAATGTAGCGACACAGCCAATCAAGCTCTGTTATTGAGAGTTCTGAAAACTTTGGAAAAAGGTGAAAGAATTACCAAAATCAGATGATAAACAAAAAAGATATGACCATATGAAGGTAGTTCTAGAATGGATATGGGAGCCGCCATTTTGAGAACTTTGACGTCATAGTCCCTAATTTACCCTATATGGAATATTGATAGATAGCATTTAAAGCAAAGAAAATCACCGCAAATAAATGTAAAATCCTTTTAAATATTGGTCATATAAAGCATAATTGCCATTAAGTATACATATTTTTCAAACAGTTGCTGTCATAAATGTTCCTATAAATCAGTAAATGTTCATATTTATACATATTCCATTATGGTCATTTAGAAATGTGACATCATACCTCTCAAAATGACCGCTTCCATATCCGTTTCAACAGAACCTTCTAATGATCATATCTTCTTTGTTTACCATCCGATTCTGATAATTCTTTCACCCTTATTCAAGTTTTTCAGAACTCTCAACAACAAAGATGATATGGCTGAGTTGCTACATCATTCCCTTTAAAAATAATCATTTAAAGGCCAGGGTTGAGTATAAAAAATCCAAAATGGCCCCAGAGCAACTTTTCTGAATATTTTATGCATTATGCTGCTCAGAGAGGTTTAATCACAAATTTCTAAATAAGCATTTTTAAACTATAAAATTTGGCATTTTAATACATTAAACATTACTCTATACAGATATATCAAAATAATTATATAATGTATTTATTTTCCATACTTTCTAGAACAAAACTTTTATTCCTAACTGTCAAATTTTGAATTTGGTGCATCTATAAATAGCTGTACCTGTAAAAATAAGATCAGTGATTGGTCAGAGTGCTGAAACCTTTATCTTGAAGCAGAGGAAATACTAACTGGCTACAGTGTATACATAGTGACGGTGGACTCTACCGAACGCTGGGGTTTAAATGTGCCTATAGCATATAGACTGTACCTGTTTAATATTCTTAATTATTAACAAATCATCTTTAATCATTCAGTAAATTCCAAAATGTCAACAATCATTGTTTACTATTTGACACCCCACAATGACAGTTAATTTGGCATTTGTTGTATGAACAGAGTTTTCCATATTTTCAACAATCATTGTTTACTATTTAAGACACCCCACAATGACAGTTAATTTGGCATTTGTTGTATGAACAGAATTTTCCATATTTTCAACAATCATTGTTTACTATTTAAGACACCCCACAATGACAGTTAATTTGGCATTTGTTGTATGTACAGAATTTTCCATATTTTCAACAATCATTGTTTACTATTTAAGACACCCCACAATGACAGGTAATTTGGCATTTGTTGTATGAACAGAATTTTCCATATTTTCAACAATCATTGTTTACTATTAAAGACACCCCACAATGACAGTTAATTTGGCATTTGTTGTATGAACAGAATTTTCCATATTTTCAACAATCATTGTTTACTATTTGACACCCCACAATGACAGTTAATTTGGCATTTGTTGTATGAATAGAATTTTCCACATTTTCAACAATCATTGTTTACTATTTAAGACACCCCACAATGACAGTTAATTTGGCATTTGTTGTATGAACAGAATTTTCCATATTTTCAACAATCATTGTTTACTATTTAAGACACCCCACAATGACAGTTAATTTGGAATTTGCTGTATGAACAGAATTTTCCATATTTTCTGCATTAGCTTGATACACACATCAAACAAAATAAACATCTTTAAAACAAAACACAATTATTTTTTTTAAAACAAGAAACATTAATTTCAATGCAATACATTGTAGATAACCAGTGAATACATTACATTATTTGTTTGATTTATATATGTAATGACAAAATACACTTCTATACCATTGCAGGAGGCACAGTTTGTACATTTGAGGACAGCCATATATGTGGTTACATGCAAGATCAAGCGGATGATTTTGATTGGACGAGGAAGCAAGGGTCGACATCCACCGCCGGTACCGGACCATCCAGTGACCACACATACGGCACAACTGCAGGTAGGTCTGATTATGTATTGGTGTGTTGAGTGGGAGTAAGACATGATATAAATATCGTAATACATTTGTGTAATAATTATGCAAATGAAGGCTGAATCATCGCTCGGTCTTTTCCATTCAGCTCGATATGCAATTGGAATTGCCTTGTCAATTCCTTACCCGTTAAAATACCGGATTTTGGAAATCGATAAATTGTGATTGCTGGGTTTGGTACGATACTAAAGACCAAAGCAACATACGATGTCATCATACGACAATGATATATGGAGGCAGCTACATTAAGAAATGTATGTTATGTTGTATTTTCGGAGTTTTGTGATACATAGAATCTCACATTCTGTTTAATATTGAATTTATTAGACCGTCTTTAATGATTATTTTAACGCTGCCTTTGTAGCGTCTCCGTTGGCGAGTGGTTAACGACATTGCATTGTAAACCTTCTAGCCTCTAACCACTTTGATAATTGTTCAGATTGTGACCTTTTTGCTCTCAGCTATAAATTTATTCACACAAACCATGTTAAAGTATGCTTTTGATATATTTCTTGTTAACTTGTGCACTTGGTCTATTTTGATTTGGTTAACGAAGTTGCATTGTAAACCTTCACCTCTCATGCTGGGAGCTCGACTTGTAAGTGAGGAAGTGTCGATGCTTACGGATGGCGGGAGATGTACAGTACTGGTTCTACCCAGGAAAAGTGGGTGGTCTGCCTCCACCACAAAAAAATCAACCGTCATATATAACCTTACATGTGTTAAAAATATCGTAAAAAAACATACAAACAAACAAACAATGTTGATTTGATGTGCACATGTTTGTTTCAGGGTATTACATGTACACAGACGCCGGCGCACATAGACGAGGAGCCATGGCACGACTTATCGGACCCTCGAATACTCCCACCACAGGCTCATGTGTCCAATTCTATTATCACATGTACGGTAGGTACATGGGCACAATGAACGTGTACGTTCGAACGGGCAATGCTAATGGTAATGCCATCTGGAGAAAGGCTGGTAATCTCGGCAACAACTGGCTGAAGGCTGAAGTCACAGTGACGTCACAGTCAAACTGGCAGGTGGGTGAGAGTGGGTGGTTAACAATAATGGTTTTCACATAGTAAAGGCTTGATAGATGATATTTACTGATACAAGAAATATCACCCCAATGACTTTATTTAGGTTTATTTATTTTATTTTTATTTTGCAATACTTTTTAGCTCTACTGGCCAAGGGCTAGCAGAGCTTATGGGATGACGAGTTGTCCGTCGTCCGTCCGTCCATCCGTCCGTTTACTTTTACCTCATTAGGACAATAGGGCCTTCACTTTACCAAACTTTAATAGGTTGTTAATATCAATGAAAGCTCGGACAAGTTCGAAAACCAGCCATATCGAACCAGTAACAGCGGAGTAATGGCCCTTGATTTAGTTAAAAATGCTATATTTTGCCTCGTTAAGACAATAGGGACTTCATTGTTCATCGGATCTTTACAAAACTTTCTCAGATTGTTAATATCAATGAAAGCTCGACAAGTTCGAAAACCATTCATATCGAACCAGTAACAGCGGAGTTATGGCCCTTGGTTTAGTTCAAAATGCTATATTTTGCCTTGTTACGACGATAGGGCCTTCATTTTTCATCCGATCTCTACCAAACTTTATCAGATTGTTAATGTCAATAAGAGCTCGGTCAAGTTTGAAAACCAGCCAGATCGTACCAGTAACAGCGGAGTTATGGCCCTTGATTTTGTTAAAAATGCTATAATTTGACTTGTCATACGATAGGGCCTTCATTTTGAATCTGATCTTTGCCAAACTTTACCAGATTTTATGACTTAAAGTTTTATCTTTTTTTATTTTTTTTTATTTTTTTTTTAATTTTTTTTTTTTAATTTTTTATTTTTTTTTTATAATTTTTTATTTTTTTTAGCTCTACGTTGGACCAGTCGGACCAGTAACAGAGGAGTTATGGCTCTTGATTTAGTTAAAAAAGCTATATTTTGCCTCATTAATATGGTAGGGCCTTCATTTTTCATCTGATCTTTACCAAACTTTACCAGATTCTTTAATTATGGCCCTTGATTTAGTTAAAAAGCTGTTTTTTGCCCGAAACTTTCAAAAAACGTAAATGGCAGTTGCTCGCTTCATTGATGTTATAAGAGCCATGTTAGCCAGTAGAGCATCCACAGGCCCTCTTGGGCCTCTTGTTTATGTTTGGGAGTATGTTGTATTCATCATTGTGTATTTGAGCTAGGGTGTTTTGTACATATCAGAGATTGTATTTGAGGGTGTTTTGTATACATCACATTTTGTATTTGAGGGTGTTTTGTATACCAGAGATTGTATTTCAGGTTGTTTTTATATACCACATTTTGTATTTGAGGGTGTTTTGTATACCAGAGATTGTATTTAAGGTTGTTTTATATTCCACATTTTGTATTTGAGGGTGTTTTGTATACCAGAGATTGTATTTCAGGTTGTTTTTATATACCACATTTTGTATTTGAGGTTGTTTTGTATACCAGAGATTATATTTGAGAGTGTTTTGTATACCACATTTTGTATTTGATGGTGTTTTGAATACCACATTTTATATTTGAGGGTGTTTTGTATACCACATATGGTAACTGAGGGGGTTTTGTATACCACGTATGGTAATTGAGTTTTTTTTGTATATACCACAGATTGTATTTGAGGGTGATATCGGTGAAGGCACTGGTAGCGACATGGCTATAGATGATATCACTATTACCAATGGAGCCTGCACAGGTGCTCGTGGTTCATGCGACTTTGAAAAGGACACATGCCTCTGGACAAACACACCTGCGGGTGATAACTTTGATTGGGAGCGTAAAGCGGGCAACACCGGGAGCACTGGGACCGGTCCAGACAGCGATCACACTATTGGAACATTACTTGGTAAGGACTATGTCACTTGGTGTTATGAATACTATTCTATGTCCTTAAGCTTTGCAGAGTTTATATCAGGAATGAGACCACTCTTTTGTACTTGAGGCCAACAGTAAAGACTTGTTGGTTGGCTATTTTCATACCAACCTACAAACAAGATAATTCCTAAAACTTACCTTTAGAATATTTTTCTTTAATTTCATTAGATTTTTACTGCCTTCAGGATAAATGTTTGCCTACCTACCTGCCCACCCGACCACCTGTCTGCTCTTCCAACTGCTGGAGGACATTAGCAGACACAGAGCTTATGGGATGCTGAGTTGTCCGCCGTCCGTCCAGCGTTAACTTTTGTCTCGTTACGACGATAGGGCCTTCATTTTTCATCCGATCTTTACAAAACTTTGCCAGATTTCTAATATCAATGAAAGCTCAGACAAGTTTGAAAACCAGCCAGATTGGACCAGTAACAGCAGAGTTATGGCCCTTGACTTAGTCAAAAATACTATATTTTGTCTTGTTAAGAGGATAGGGCCTTCATTTTTTATCCGATCTTTACTATAGCGGAGAGTATCAAAGCGTAATTAGGATTTGATTTTAATGAGATTGTCTTAATTGTGACTTATATAACATTTTTTAGGCCACTACATGTATATAGAGACGTCTGCACCGAGAGTGAGAGGAGACATGGCATGGTTTGTTAGTCAACGGTTCATCATGTCAACCGTCACCCAGTGTATGTCATTCTGGTATCACATGAACGGGGCAGGCATCGGTAAGTCACACGTCACCCAGTGTATGTCATTCTGGTATCACATGTACGGGGCAGGCATCGGTAAGTCACACATCACCCAGTGTATGTCGTTCTGGTATCACATGTATGGGGCAGGCTTTGGTAAGTCACACATCACCCAGTGTATGTCGTTCTGGTATCACGTACGGGGCAGGCGTCGGTAAGCCAACCATCACCCAGTGTATGTCATTCTTGTATCACATGTATGGGGCAGGCTTTGGTAAATCACACATCACCCAGTGTATGTCATTCTGGTATCACATGAACTGGGCAGGCATCGGTAAGTCAACTTTCACCCAGTGTATGTCATTCTGGTATCACATGTACGGGGCAGGCATCGGTAAGTCACACATCACCCAGTGTATGTCGTTCTGGTATCACATGTATGGGGCAGGCTTTGGTAAGTCACACATCACCCAATGTATGTCGTTCTGGTATCACGTACGGGGCAGGCGTCGGTAAGCCAACCATCACCCAGTGTATGTCATTCTTGTATCACATGTATGGGGCAGGCTTTGGTAAGTCACACATCACCCAGTGTATGTCGTTCTGGTATCACATGTACGGGGCAGGCATTGGTAAGTCACACATCACCCAGTGTATGTCGTTATGGTATCTTATGTACAGGGTAGGCGTCGGTAAGCCAACCGTCACCCTTTGCATGTCATTCTTGTATCACAAGTACGGGGCAGGCTTTGGTAAGTCACACATCACCCAGTGTATGTCATTCTGGTATCACATGTACGGGGCAGGCTTTGGTAAGTCACACATCACCCAGTGTATGTCGTTCTGGTATCACATGTATGGGGCAGGCATCGGTAAGTCACACATCACCCAGTGTATGTCATTCTGGTATCACGTACGGGGCAGGCATCGGTAAGTCACGCGTCACCCAGTGTATGTCATTCTGGTAACACATGTACGGGGCAGGCATCGGTAAGTCACACGTCACCTAGCGTTCCATGAACATATATCTAGTTTTATAAAGCTATCACCTTGTGGTCCTAATACTGTGAATTATACCAACTACATAACAGTTTATTTTCTATAATTAAGCTTTCATTCAATCAACCCTTACACTCATATTTGTCACTTTGGTATGACCCAAATTAAAGAAGAGTAAGAGTCCATTTTATAAAGGCAGGGAAGAAAGAGTTAAAAGAATAAAAGTTAAAAAATAAATAAAGGAAAACACTATAATACATATTTGTCTGTGACTTGTATAGGAAATACTGGGCTTTTCCGTCAGTGGCGGGAATGCCAAAATGATGTTCCGATTGTTTTACGGACGTCGTCGTCGGATTCCGCCACTAGGAAATAATGATTACGGAAATTAACGAAGAGTGCCGGTTCCACTTGTTTTGTTTGTATGACGTAACATCGTCTTGGCTTTCTCGTGCAAACTGGTGTAAAAAGGCGTGAATCATTAGAAATATTAATAAAACATCATTTTAAATTATGTAATATATAGTTTAATAACCAGTGTTTTTGAGATACTGAAAATATTTCCCGTATCTCAAAAACACTGGTAATTAAACTCTATTTAATTTATCAGTACTATGCATAGAGAAAAGCCAACTAGGATGACTGAGTTGTATCTTAACACGTTTCTATATTCATAGATATTGCGAGTGTTTATGTAATTAACGTTCCCATTAATATATATAAGGAGTGTTCATGTTACTATGTATGGATATTGTAGGTTACTTTTAATAGTTGTTTTATCGATATTTTACCTTTTATACACTATTTATAGGTTCTCTCAGTGTCTACCGTAACACAACTGGTTTTGCCCCCTCACTGATCTGGACCCAGACTGGCAACAAGGGAAATAACTGGCTACAGGGACAGTTCCCCATCTCCCCAGTGCGATCCTCGTATGCCATCTACATCGAGGGTATTAGAGGCAGCTCCTTTGCTGGGGATATTGCTTTTGATGACGTGGTGTTTTCACAGTCTGCGTGTGGATGTATGTACATTCTTAAACATTGACATTATAAATAGGAACTGTTGAAAGTCCAAGGTAGCGTAGTCTGTTGCACATTCACTTCTCGCCATTTTTAGCGTTTGATTCCCGTCTGCTGTCTGAACATTATATGTGAGTGGGAGTGGTTATCGCCATCTAGGACCTATGAACCAGGGTTGTCCCTCATCAAGACCATAATAACACTCTCATCCAAGCCGTTGAGAAAGATTTAAATATAAAAACATTGTCATAAAGCTGTGTACTTATTTCTAAATACTTTCATTATAATAAATAAAAAATACTAAATAACTAAAGCTTGTCCCTGGGCACCACATGGCAGGAATTTATTCCTTGGTTTAATTCCAAGTCTGGCTATGGACCCAATGATGAAATCTTCTATAAAGAACACTCACATACAACATGGAAGTTGTGCATTTATTTAATAAATAGATACATTGTATACTTAATATATGCAATTTTAAACATTATTGCATTATTGCATTTTGGTGTTGTCTTACCTAAATTTGCATTGTGTTTAGTTTAATGTAAATGTTAATGTATCTTAAATACTACTTAAAATGTGTCCCAATTTGAATTATTATTAACCGTAAAGGTAACATCTGTTTAAAAAATATTGTTTTATCAGTAAGCAAAATATGTCTTTTAAATATATAATAACTTGTTTTTCTGTATTTGCAGACCAGCCCCCTACAGCTAACCCAGGTGTCGCTCCCACACCGACACCCACATCTGCAACTGTGGCACCCACGGCATTTATGTCCCAGTCCCAGTGGGACTGTAGTTTTGAGCAGGGCATGTGCAGCTGGATACAAGACACCACAGATAACTTCAACTGGACCCGAGCCCAGGGACCCACCGGTACCATGTTGACTGGTCCAGTGTCCGATCATACAACAGGAACAGGTCAGTGTAATTCATTGAAGGTTGGTCATCATATGTTTGTCATCTTCATTATTGAAAAGCTGCTACTGAATATTCTGATTAAGAAGACGCACACATTAGTATGGTAGCATGGGAATTTCCACACATAAAATGTTTACGTAATGTTTTACTTAATATTTAACTTTTAACAAAACAGAAAATTTGACGTTAATACATTTGAATATACACTCGATTCCGTTTAATCGCATATCGGTTCATTGCATATTTCGGTTAATTGCATAAAGTTTTGAAACACAAAACCATTCGTATTCTTTTGCATGTAAAAAACCCCGTATAATCGCATAGGTTTTTGTCACATTCCGGATAATTGCATAACGAATATCTGGCTAATTGCATACTGAAAGTCACATTAACCTGTATTTTGCAACTGTTAATTGATTGAGGCGGTCACAGAGATAAGCCCGAGGCAAATTGATTGACAAAAGGTGCTAATTGGCTTGCCGAGAGAGTTTGCCATTTTGTGCGGTTTCCGTAAAGCTTCCACGCCATGACGATCGCTCACCAATAAGCATACACGATTTAATAATAAGTTTGTACGCAATGTAAAGCAATGTGTTGTTAATTATTTACTGCTCTCAGTTTGCTAGTGTCGGTAGAGATGCATATGACATTGAGTAGCTCATAGAGGTTACTTAATAAATGAAAAATAAAATAAGTTTTTGTGTTATTATCATGGCTGTGTAATTCACACTACAAACAATAGCAAAGCGACGCAGGTTGAAAGAAAACAAATACGCATAAATATTGCGTAAAATCTATCAAATAACGGTAAATACAAAATGGATATGCACAATAATAATCCTATCAAACATCTTACATAGAATTAACTCGCTTTTATGGAGTTTCTATGTAAGTATTAACAGAACAGTAAAACGAAAGTAGAAACGTGCACCGCTACATGTACAAAATGTTCAGTTTCGGTTATTCGAATACTCCGGTTAATCGCATATATTTTCTTGACAAATCGGCTATGCTAATAACCGAAATCGACTGTACTTACATTTTGTTTTATTTAGTCATACAAGTCTGATGTGTTAAGCCATTGCAGCCAATACATGATTTATTCTTGTTATTACTTTCCTATTTTGAAATACTATCCATGGATGAAAGTTGAGTATGAAAATTGTTAGCATAGAATGATTAACATAATATTTCTGTTTTGTAGACAAGGGCTGGTATGTTTATATTGAAACTTCCTCCCCAAGGAAGCCCAATGACAAGGCGCGACTTATTTCGGCTTCAGTGCCCAAGGGACAACAGTACTGCCTTCAGTTTTGGTATCACATGTATGGACCTCACATCAATACCCTCAACATATACATACAGGTAACTGATTACAGAAAATAATAAATGCTATATTGATTCACCTGCTATAGTGAGTTGTTAATTACTGTTGTTTTGCATCTATTTGTTGAAAGGAGGTCAATCGTTTTGAGTTGCTCGTGTTTCTGTTGGTAATGGTAGTGGCTCCATCGTTGTACACGCTAATCATGTAAATGACATATGAAGAACTATGAGCTGTTAACGGTACTAGGTACTTGATCAGTGTGTATCTCGCAGGGTTGTTCCAACATTGGTATCAGTGATGGGCCTACTCAAACACTAGTCTGTTAGAGTAGTCATAGTAAGCAGCTCTTGTTTAGAACTGTTCAAAAAGTTAAAAGTTAAAAGTATATATATTTGTAAAGGCCATTTTACATGCCAAATTATATATTCTCGTTACACAAAAGCAGTAATTTATAATGTGTACATGCGAGTGTAGATTCCATCCACAGGAACCTGCTAGTTCGGTCGTCTGAACGGGAATGAGGTTGCGTTCTGCTTTATACTCTTTCTAGTTTTTTTTCATTGCTTACTCCTCCAATTGAGGCTATTTTTTTACTTTTAACTCCTCCCATCCATGGCTGTTTTACTTTTAACTCTTCCCATCCAGGCTGTGTACTGTTTACTCCCCCCATCCAGACTGCATCAGTGTTAACTCCTCCCAGTCAGACTGCTAAATTGTTAACTCCTCCCATCCAGACTGCTAAACTGTTGACACCTCCCATCCAGACTGCTAAATTATTAACTCCTCCCAACCAGACTGCTTTATTGTTACTACCATACATAATAAAGAAAACTTTTGAAAGAGGTACTGTAGTTTAGATAGGCAGGATAAATGCAACGAAAATAAATGTTTATTTGTCTACCTTATTTACAGACTGGTGTCGTTTTGGGCAAAGCCATCTGGACAAAGTCTGGGACACTGGGCACTCAGTGGAACTATGGCCAGATAAACATTCCAGCTAATAGCTTAAGTGTCAACCTTGTGTTTGAGGGAATTGTGGGTCCTGGTTACCGTGGGGATATAGGATTGGATGACATACGTCTGCTTGCAAACCAGTGCCCGAATCCACCAGGTATACATATAGTTAAAATTGTTTATGTGTATTCAGCAACCAGTTGTCTTATGTACTCACTTTTGAGTCCCCTGATCAATTTACTTCTATATTTTAAGAGCATTAAGTGGCTTTCCCTTTACACGACCAGCGACCTTCTGTTTCATCCCAACTGCATTATTTTAGGCCTTAAGCGACCACAAAGAAAGAAAAGGTTTATGCTTACATAAATAATGAAAATGGCCCCCGACCAGTATTTAAATCTAGATTTCATCTTCTACAGGTGGTTTGGCCTGCACATTTGATTCGGACCTTTGTGGTTGGGTACAGAGCCGGGCGGATGACTTTGACTGGTTACAGAGGAAGGGAGCTACAACGTCTAGCAGAACAGGCCCAGCCAACGATCATACGACTGGAACTGGAACTGGTAAGTACAGATAGGCATCTTTATTTGTTCATTCTCTCCAGAAATTGGACTGCGTGGCTGGGATGGTAAAGACGCTGCATTGGAAACCGTCTCTCTCTCTCACCACTGCATGTTGGAATCCCACAGGGAGCTCGACTTTATGTGAGGAAGTGTTGATTCTTATGAATACCCGGAGCTATACAGTACTGGTTCTACACACGAAAAAGTGGTTGATCTGACTCCACCATGAAAAAATCTACCGTCATATATAGCCTAAAAAATGTGAAGAAAATGATGTAAAACACCATTCAGCCATCCACAAATCGATGTGTGAAAATCCTTCTACAGTACACACATGATAATGGTGGGAACTAAATTTTTCAACCTAAATATTTTGAAATAAGCTGTTCTGTTAGCTGACTGGCATATTCAGTTATCAATTCTGTATGATTCTACAACCAGTACTGTCAGGTCAGGACAGTTGATTGGTGGTTCCCCTCTTGAGTCGTCGGGTTTGTTTTCCCTCAGAGTCAAGACAATTGACTGGTGTTTGGTTCCCCTCTGAGTCAGGACAGTTGGTGTTGTTAGGTCCTGTTTGAGGGTCCTGGATCTATAGGAAATATCCTCAAGACGGACTTGTATAAGGCATTACAGGTGGCATGGAAGAGTAAGGGCTAGTGCCTGGGATCAATAATCCAGGCATAGTGCTTCAGGGCACTCATTCGGCCATTTTTTGGGACGAAATTCGGCCTCATCTCCTCCCTTAAAAGTAGATATTTTTTCCCTTTTCCTGTGAAAAATTCCCCTCTTAAAAAAAATAAAAAAAAATAAATATTAGAAAATTTTAAACTCCAATACACGAAAATACTTTTGGCAAATTGGAATGATACATTCTTGGTGCCACTTAAATAATAAAAAACACACTAATTGTGTTTCTTAGAAATTTCACTTTGGTGAAAACAATGCAAAATTCCCCTTCCTGAGGGCTCCGGCCCCAGTCTCCTAAAAGCTGACTAACGGTAGTCCTGTGCTTTCTTTTATAGTCGAAACAGAATTTGGATTAATTATCTAAATACTAGGAAGTAATTTCTCCCACCTGACCAGACCCTTTGGATGGGTCTAGCTTGCTTAAAAGCTAGTGCAATACAGCGAGGGTAAATAAAAGCTTATACACAAGGCATTTAGTGAGAAACAATATAGGGTATGTTAATCAGGTGCCATTTAAATGAAAAGTTAAATATATAGGGAACAAAATAAATATCTGTTTATACCGTGTTAGGTCGATAAGTGATTAAAGCCTGGCATGCTCAAAGTTAACATGCAACCTGAATGCAATGACTGGTGGGATTTTAATGACTATATATATTACAGAACTATCCTTTACTTACATACGTCTGCATTATACCTTCAGGGGCCTACATGTATACCGAATCCAGTGCTCCACGGCGCCCTGGTCAAAAGGCATGGTTAGTTAGTCGGCAGATCGGATTCACAACCCCTAAGTGTCTCAGCTTCTACTATCACATGTACGGGCCCAGTATCGGCACATTGAATGTGTACGTGAAGACAGGGCAGGCTCTACCATCGGTTCCAGTCTGGTCTTTATCACATGACCAGGGCAACAGCTGGATTCTGGGTCAGACTACCATTCAGGCTCAAACAAGTTACCAGGTAATGTAGAATCTCAACTAGCATC
Organism: Cyrtodaria siliqua; assembly: GCA_037043455.1. Classification (NCBI taxonomy): domain Eukaryota; kingdom Metazoa; phylum Mollusca; class Bivalvia; order Adapedonta; family Hiatellidae; genus Cyrtodaria; species Cyrtodaria siliqua. The sequence goes on along the minus strand of JAWPHD010004517.1, from coordinate 150,155 downwards.
CCGTCTGCTGCTGGCCAGAAATATTTAACACAGTCTGTAATCTAAAATGGCCTCTGTTAGCCTGAATTCTTGAGCAGAGGTTACTACTGAAAACTATAACCTAAGCTAGGGAGCCAGATAATTTCTGATAGATTTTACCTTAAATATCTCCAAACTAAAATACTTACTGTCTCGGACAGAATTAAAAAGTCTGATAGCCTGAATTCCTGGGCCAAGATTATAAGTTCTAAATATTTGAACTATAATAGCTCCCAATCTGCTAGCCAGATATATAATTGCTGATAGATTTGATCTGAAATATCCCCAAATCTGGTATCCTTTTAAAATCCCCGCCCCACCACTTTGTTTGCAAATGACTATGACCATATTGACATGTTTATCTCATAGATTGTACTGGAAGGTGTGATAGGCAATGGTTACCAAGGTGACATCGCTATTGACGACATTGCTATGGCAGACGGTCCTTGCAATTTACCTGGTGAGCAGCTTCAGTTTCCATCGGTCCATATCACTGTATCCTGCCCTATAACTGCCATAAGCTACATAAAGCTTTCTGAGCGAAATATATATACAAGTGTTGAAAAAGAAACAGGAAGAGCTACCATATTTGTACCCGTGTTTTGATACATCACTAAGCAGCTAACAGTGTTATCCAAACTTTGTTTTCTCCCACCCACTTGAAAGTACATCAGTGAAACATGTAATATATTAGGCCGCTTTTCCACCAAATTTCAGGCAAATTTTACATTAGATGTTCATCGTTTCCTAGCCTACTAATTCTAAGGTATATTTTATGTGTAACTTACATGTTTCAATTCCGAACTCTGCCTTACCTGGCCACGCAAAACACCTATTGTTATCAGTGCTGAAGCATCGAATTAGGATTTTCACATTTTCAGTGACTAGTATAAATACATCTAGAACTGTAACTAATTGGCACACATGCATTTTTGTTACTATGACCTCAACACGTGGATAGAATTTGGAAGACTGGTGTTGTAGAGAAATTTAGGGGTTCAGTTTCTTTAAAAGTAGACATAGCCTGTCCATGTTTGCTGGTATGTTTTTGCCATATATTGTCAACAAAAGGGATTATCTCGATATTCTTGACATAGCTGTCCAAAATGTCAAAATATGCACAAATTGGAGGTAAGACATTTTGGCTTAAATTTCTTGATTTATGTTTCACTAAAATGTTTGACTATGCATCTTAGGTAACTGTGACTTTGAGAATGGACTGTGCACATGGACAAATCCTGGTCGCATGGATGATTTTGATTGGATTATGGGACAGGGTAACACGGACACCACATTAACTGGTCCCTCCAACGATCATACATTTGGCAATGGTTCTGGTAAGTCACCATTGAGCTTACATTTGTGTAACTTTAAATCTGCTTGCATATATTTAAATACAATTTGAGTTTTCAACTTGTCTTTGTTATTCTACCATAGTTTTGAATATATTATTGGTAAAATGGAATCAACGGTTATTAATATGCAAAAACAATTTGCTTTATACTATTCTTATAATTAATATTAATGATTGAACAATTGCAATTTATGTAGAAAACTAACGGAAGATCAAGATTGCCCTGTGTCTCTTTAAAATGAAAGGCAGGTGTTACACAGTTCAATAGAATAGAAGAAAACTGTGCAAATTATGACAAATAAGTATTTTCAAACCATATTGCAAAAACTTGTGTACTGATGTAGTATTCTGTTGTATCTAAAGATCGGGTGATTTAATGCAAATTTGATGTTAACACTACTTCTCAAAGCAAACTCTATCACCTATGTTTAGGTTGAAAATAAATATCTTGCAGTTTTAAGCCTATGTATCCTGCTGGAAATCTTAAGTTGCCTATCGTTTTAGGTCATTATATCTTCATTGAGTCGTCAGCACCACGCCAGCCTGGTGACCGAGCAGACCTCCTGAGTTTACGGTTTGACCCGACTAGTCCCAGATGCATAAACTTCTGGTTCAACATGCACGGTTCAAACATTGGTGCCCTGCGAGTGTTTGTGGTCCCTGCCAACAACACTAACTCTACAACGAAAATCTGGGAAATGGGTCAGCAAGACCAAGGTTTGACATGGATTAACGGACAGGCATCATTCTCCAGTAATGTTCCATTTTACGTAAGTCATAACTGTACATTTATTTTATTTTTATGACAGTAATTATACCCCTGCCAAATGAAATTTGAGGAAGTCTATAAACCTAAAGGGAGTATATCAGGCTTTTTCAAAGGGGTCTGGGGGTCCGACTTAAAATTGACAAATAATGATATTTTTTATTTTAAAGTGCCTAAACATAATGAATGAATCCTAAAAATGACCCCTTAGTTACAAGGAAATTCATTCTGTACAGCAATACATGCTATCCTAGGTTACGCACCAGGGTTAATTTCAGCATTTTATGGCCGATTCCGTCCTAGCTATATGGTGTATTCGAAGTTTAAACCTTAACAATATGGTTCCAACATCATATTTTGATGGATATAAGTGTTTTATCATGAATTGGAACATTTTTATAATTTAAGATATTTCTAGAAAAATCATAATGTACAAGTACTCCCTTTAAGAAATAAGATATTTTTATTCTTATACCATTAAAATATGAAAATATGAAAATAGCTCGACAATGAAATCTTTCTTGCTTTACTAACGATTATCCGATTATCCCGTTATATTGGTAACAAATCGGCGGCCATTCCTGGGTCAAGTGCCTGAAGTTCAGAGAAACAGAGTATATTATAAAGAGATATTTCAAACAAGACTTACAGTACTCATATGCTACCTATATGTTTATCCCTCTACCAAAATTGGTGGGGGCTGTACTGTTCGGCATTGTTCGTCCGTTCGTTCATCCGTCCTCATTTTTGCTTATATTCTCAAAATGCTTATAGAAATGACTTGCCTATTTTATTTATTGATTACCGTTACTAAGGTCATACAAAAACATTCAAGGTCACAAACTTGTAAGTTTTGTGTTTAGCGGGGACATTGGTCTGATATCCGATATTTCTAGTTGTTATAACTAGTTATATACAATTTCACTGGATAGTATATAATACAACTTGTTTATTTTCTTAGAATTCAATGGTTACAACTATTTATTCATGACAAATCAACAAATATCCTCTATATATTTTCATGTAATGTATCGAAATTTTAATAATTAATGGTCACTGTATTTTTTCACAGATTATGTTTGAAGCCACACGGGGTAACGATTACAAAGGTGATATAGCACTGGATGACATTTCCTTCACAAATGCCCAGTGTCCAAGTGAGTTGGTTTTTATTACATGTTGATAACGCAACCCCAAAACTTTGGTAGCAATATATATTTGTTATAAAATGAACAAAATACAAAACAAAACGTGAAGAATAAGTTCCAGTTTAATTTCTTAGTGCACACTGGATTATAGCCAGTTTAATATATTCTTTGAGAAGGCAGATTGCTGTGATACTATGATACTGTGTTGCAAATTTTTTATAGGAACATTAAACTGTTTGTTCCCAGTTTATTATCTAACACCTTGAATGAAATAAAACCTTAATTTCGGCTTAAAAAATTGCATATTGTAAAATTAAAACATTTATTAGTAAAGATACGTACATTTAACAGATTATCACATTTTTTTCAGTATTTTTTTTATTTTAAATGTGTTTTATTGTCAAAATATCCGTTATAAAATCCTGCAAATATAAGCTTTCCATTCGCTTAATGATATTAAGGCGGGTCCACGTAATGGTCTAAGAGGTCTGGCCATCCCTTGTATCAGAGTCTGTCCTTAAAGAGAAGGAATGTCTATGTATCCGTCTGCTCTGTCTGAGGCAGCCCACTCAGTCTCGTCCAGCCAAGACTGAATCATGTATATGTCTTACTTGCATGCCCACTAGCGATAAGCTGATTTTATTTTTCGCGCACATAACGTCGACGTTTTAATGACGTCATGTTATAAACTAAACTTGACAGTATCAATTGTTGATGCATCAGTTACACTTTTTGACGTCACTTGCTGTTTCCCACAAGATAGAAATAAGAAATTTTTATTTATTTAACTTGAAAATACTTTTTTGAAAGTCTCATAGAATCTCTCAAAATCTCACCAAAATTGCCCCAATGGGAAGGGCAATTTCAAACGTCCAATTTTCCCCAGGCCCTGGTTCTGGATCAGCGTAGCATAGCATAGCCAAGAAATCAGAAGCGGGCCGGTTGACTGAGGCTGGTAGCCTGATATAACCTTTAGTGAGTTAATCAGCTGTTAAACAACAATTTATTTACTTCCAACATAACACAAATGGGGAGCAAACCCACTCATAATCTGTAGACACTTGTAAAAAACATTTCATCTGACTGTTGAAGTTATAATATCTGCATTTTTTTTAAAATTCATTTATAGCCCAGCCACCAACTGCCAGTGTGTGGAATAGTCAAGCCACAACATATTACCCTTCTGCAGTACAAACAACGCCCGCTCCAGGTGAGTTTGCCGGCTTGCTTAGTAGACTATCTGTAACACCGAAAATTAATTAACATAAGATGTCTCCGCCCTATTGTTGATATCAGAGTATATATTAACAATATGTTTTACTATAATACAGTTGCACGTGATATTGTTTATTGGCGGTATTTTATTGGTTTGATTGGTTGAAATGGTTAAATGATTGACAACTGGCGGCATTTTAATTGTCAACGAGGGACATAAAAAATGGGGAGAAATATGCTTTTCTTACATTTTTTGTATATTCTCTACTCAGAGAACTGCTACATTTAACGCAATCAACTTTAAACTGTATTTTCTAAGTATGGCACGCATATACATAACCTATATTCATATTGTTGCATAGTTTCTCAATCAGTATATTGATTGCATAAAAACTAACCTTTACTCAAATTTTGTATAAAATTTCTGTTTCTAAGTTGAGAAAAAGCGATATATTATTGGTTACAAATGTTAATAATTCCTAATTCCTGCGTTAAACTACTCTTGAAATTTTACTTTTCTCACCTTGTGTTGAGGTTTGTTCCTCACACATGTAATTAAAGTAACTTTTACATGATTACTCATGTTTTCTCTTTAAGAAAACTGATATACTGCTGCGCCTTTACAAATGACTTTATTCTAAATGTTTATCTCTTTTTATTTAGTTCCACCTTCGCCAAATGACTGTACCTTTGAGACTAACTTTTGTCAATGGAGCCAGGCCAGAGACGACAAATTTGATTGGACGAGGGCATCTGGCCCCACCTCCTCTGGTCAAACTGGGCCTTCAGTGGATCATACTCTAGGCACAGGTTAGTTACATGTATTTGACGAGGTGGTGCCATAGTCCAGCGATTATTTTCACCCCTTTGGTAATGGTAATGTTAAGTGCTTGTTCACTTGGGAAAATTTGCATTGTATGCTTAAATACTTTGCAGATCACCATGGGCAGTACAGCTGTCTAATGACAAGTGATGTTCTTTAAAGAGGTTTTGGGGGAAAGAAACACTTCAAAATTTAAGTTGCTTTCAACCGGGAATTTTTTACACCAGAACTGGGAAAATAACATACCTTTTGCAATTGTGAATGGGTCCTTTTATTTTTACCTCTTATCCTAGCCTGAAGCTATTTACACCTGCTGTGTCTAGATACGTCCTTTAACCAGTCAAATGATATCTCTGCACTTACAGCAGACTCTGCAGAAATTTACTTTAACCGCATGATTGACACCATACTCTGATGATAAAGCTCAAAAAATGTTTGATTTGTTATACATTTGTTTCCGTTGTCTATATCTATATACTTACGTTTTCATTGGTGAATGCAGGGTGCAACAATCACCTTTTGAATAATAAATAATGAATTTTTAGCTCAAGGTCACTATGCTTTCATCGAGACTTCGAATCCAAGACGTCCCAACGACACGGCCAGACTTGAAAGTCCGTCAATTGCACCACTAGGAAATGCCCAATGTTTGCGATTCTGGTACCACATGTATGGACCGGACGTCAACACCCTGAATGTGTATACCAAAGTTGGCGCGCAGCTTGGCACACCAGTGTGGTCGCACACAGGAACTATGGGCAACGTATGGCATTTCCAAGCGGTCGATATAACATCATCTGGAGGCTCTTCATTTAAGGTAGGTTAGGGAGTAGATGGCTTCAAAAAATTAAAATTTCAGTTTAGTGGTTTAATTGTTTTTACATTTATTGTAATTGGTTAGGAAGGTTATTACAATTTAAACAATTTGCTCTTTCAATTTTTTGGCATAAAGAGGCCTTTATCAAGGCTCATATAACACTCATTTTGTAGAGCAACTATAAATAAATTTATATTTTTAAATGCATGAAATATATCTGTAGAGTGTTCGGTGTGAATGATTTGTGTATGTATACATATGCGTTAAGGATACACTATATATATCTTATATCATTTAACCACATTGTATACATAACATTGAATTGCTGTAAGGTGTGCAGAGGGATGGTCCTCCCCGACCCTCTGCTCACCACTAGACGGGAGAATAAATGGGCTTCTATTTTCGAAGCTGAAAAAAAAAGAGACTCATATAACACTATATGTGCCTACATGGTTTGTGAACGTAACATTTTTAACTGAATTATAAAATTGTACCAGTTTTGACGTCAACGTCATGATATCGCATGGTATGTCTAAATAACGTTGATGCGCCATTTTGTATCAGTTTCAGCTAAATTTTCTCCACAGAACATTAAGAGAATTTCAATATTAAGTTACATGTAGGTGGCACTCAGATTTTACATTTAAGGAGTAATAACACAAGTTGTAACAAGTATCTTTTAAGAAAAATCTGTTTTTATGAAAGTGGCTTACTCAGGAGTACTTCTTATGAGACTTTTTGACCACACTTGGTAAAAAATCAGGTAATGTAACAGAACGGTTATTGGACAGAAGTTGTCGGAACATGCAATATCAAAAAATCCCAAGAGATATATTATTTTGATTTGAACTTTTAAAAATCCACATTCTCCAAAATTGTAAAGGAAAATAAATGAATACTAAACAGAGGTAAGAGGGGAAAAAGTAAAAATATAATATTGAACGGATGTACAAGTATTACTCTTCCAAAATATGGTATCATCTGATTTTTAAGGTTGTGTTCGAAGGCGTCAGAGGTACCAATTACCGTGGCGATATCGCCATTGATGACATCACATATTCTTACAAGCCATGCCAACAGACCTGTAAGTGTACAAACTTTACACATTTTTTACTTTTTTGTTCATATAAAATTTTAAAGTAAATTCCTCAAAAAAAAAAAGGACGGCTATTGGGTAAGAGGGACAGTGGTATGTAACCTCCTGTTTGTAATGTTATTTATCACATACAGTGTCTTCTGGGAGTGTAATGAAACCATGACATCATGATACAGCAGCGGAATAACTGAACATCAACAGTGTGATAATAAGGCACGTTTTCTGATGTTATGTGACATAATTTGATGTTATGAGTTACGCAATAAATAGAATTTCACATTTGTGCTGATTTATAAGTGATTTAATTAAACACTTTGGTAAAAATGATGCTGTACACTATTTACAAAATTGTTTGATAAACTCAATATAAAACTAGCACCAATCAAGCTCCCCTATGTGTTTGTTGTACCCAAAATACTTGTGCTAATTAATGCACGGTTTTTATAATGGTTGGCTATTAACATGTGTCATTCAAATATGGCAGTAAAAATTAAGCTGAAAATCAAAACAATCTTGTCATATGAAAAATGGATAAAAAGAATGAAAGAAACTTTGATTGATTGATTGATTGATTGAATTGGATTTTATAGTCGCACCAACAGCTAAGGTCATATGGCGACTTTCCAGCTTCCATTGGTGGAGGAAGACCCCAGGTGCCCCTCCAGGCAATTTTCGAGCACGGGCGGGCACCTGGGTAGAACCACCGACGGAAAGAAACTTTGAGAAGTACTATATGTTTATTAACACAGTCAATAATGTCTTGTGAGAAAAGGTTGTATCCTTCATAAAAAATTAACAAGTTCATGCTTGAGTGATTTTGAAGTCAGAAACTCATACGTTTTGTCAGATGAGTCTTTGGCAGAAATATGAAATATGAAATATGAACTAGAAATAATTCTTAATTTGCAACTCTGCCAAATGAATCCATTCAATACTCTACTCTGAAAGCATATCTGAACTGATGTGCTATTATGTTGTGCCCATTGAATGCTGCACTTATGCCTAATATTGATAGGTTGCAGGGCATTATGGTCTCTTTATTTGGGTTAAAAAATATAGCTTATAAAACACAAAATAATTACGTTGACAATTAACACCACAAACCAACCATTATTGAATATTTACTAAATAAAATCCAGATTGTTTGATGGAATTCAGTAGCGGTACAAAAAAAGAAGTACCATGGGGTTGAACTTGTAGCCTGCACTAAAATTATACTTGCTGGTAATAACAGCCTCAGGCGCAATGTTCAAGCGCGCTCCTAACTGAACTAAATGGGTCAGATATATTACGCAAGGCATATTGTATAGAAAACCTATAGTGCTAATGAATGTTGTGTGATCAGAAGAAAATGTAAATATTTTTGTCCCGTGTTGTTTACAAACAATAAGTAGAACCCTTTTTTTCCCCTTCATACTCAGGAATGTATTACTGCAGACTTATTTGGGTCTATGTTCATGTTTTGATGTACACATTTCATTAAATAAAAATCAGACAGTTATTTGGTTATGCTCAATATCTGGTTACTGAGAAATTATTAAAAACAAACAAACAAAAAAAAACACCCAAAAAATGTTTTTTATTTATGTCATTTTATTTATATCATTTAGCTGCCAACATCTGTGATTTTGAACTCGGAACTTGTGGTTACACGCAAATCCAGACAGACATTTTTGATTGGATAAGAACTACAGGACTGACTGCCTCCACCAACACAGGACCAAGCAATGACCATACCTATGGCACTGCTAAGGGTAAGTGAATTCTGTATAAAAACATCAACAATTTTAGAATAACGCATTCTGTGGTGTGTGCAAAGTGCAAAGATTTATTTTATGAACTTGCAAAATTTGTTATTTAAAGGCAAGCGACTCACTGCTGTGGGTTCAATCCCATTTGCAGCTTGACTTGTCGGGTGAGAAAATGTCGATTCTTAGAATGGGGGAGGTATACAGTACTGGTTCTACCCAGGAAAAATTGGATGGTCTGCCTCTACCACAAAAAAGCAACAATGACCGTCATATATGACATACCATGTGCTAAAAATGGTGTTTAACACCATTCAAACAAACAAACTCGTTGTTTTGCAGGTCATTACATGTACATTGAAGCCAGTAGTCCGAGAAGACAAAACGACAATGCTCAGCTGGTATCCCGCTCCTTCGCCTCGCCCCAGGGTGGCTGCCTCAACTTCTACTACAACATGAATGGGATGAACATGGGCACACTTAACGTCATCATGACCAGCGCATTGACAGCACAAAAACTCTGGACCAAAACAGGGAACCAGGGGCTGGCCTGGAATCTGGCACAGGTCACAGTACCGATTAGTTCCAACTACACGATCATGTTTGAGGGAATTGTGGGTAACGGTTTCTCTAGCGATATGGCAATTGATGATATTTCTATACAAACAGGAGGATGCACGCTGCCAGGTAGGTACAAGCAAAAGGTTAAATATGTCCTCCCGTCTACACTGAAATGGTACCAATTTTCGAGAATGTTAATAAAATTATGGGATCTTAAACTTGTTACAACCTTTTCCAAAACTTTATCAGTGTATAGTTAAACTGTTTTTATTGCAGATAATCCTCAGAAAGTGTAAATGGTATTTGTTCATGATTAGTTAAAAAATAAACTCTTATTCTAACGGACTGGTAAAAATTCTGCCATTCATCTGACCTACTTGCAAAAATATGCATTTTTAAATAATGCATAATCTGTTGCTAAACGTTCAAGCATCAAACACGTGCTTTCAGAGATTTATTTCAATGTGTTTTTAATAAAACGCTTTGCATTCAAAATTTCAATACAGTTGACCCTATGTTATTGTTATGTATTTTGAAAAAAAAAATCATTCTGAGATTTGATAACCACTGAGATTCCATACACACAGTCCATACATGTGACATCTCACCTGGTGAGACCAAAACTCACAGAATTTCGTATCTTCAGAAGCCAAAAATCTGCGAGAAATTGTGGATTGTAAACAAATTTAAAAGCTATTAAATGACATTTTCCTACTTTATTATAGCAACAAATGCTTAAATATATGAACATATTCGATAAAACCTCAATTATGCCTTATTTTTATAGAACCTCACATATTTTGGAAAAATCTCCTTTAAAAATTCTTAAATCTCCCAGATTGTGCTTCAAAAGTATCACATGTATGACAGTCAAACTTCGGTAACATGAACATTGATTCCTCGAATACCGGTACTATCGGTAACTCGAGCACATGCTCCGGTCATGGCACACCTCCTATATACCGGTAATATGTAATTTACTCGTTCATTCAAATGTTATTTCTCAAATACCACCCGAAACTCGAAGGTATTTTATGGTCCGTAGATCCGTTTATATGTGATAATAGCCACCTGAAGCTTGAAAATGTGATCAGCCACTGAGTTTACACGACACGTTTTCAGATAGTACACAAGTTTGAATAGATGATTTTTTATGTTGCCATCTCGATCGAACCCACCGATTTCTCGAATATATTCCTATGGTCCCCTTGACTTCCAGTTACCGAAGTTCAACTGTATGCTAACATATTGGAACCTGTAAACTTAAAATTTGTGTAGAGGACTATTTCCTGTTTACTTTGACTATTTGACGATCAAGGGAGCTTATGTAGTCACCCTGGTGTTGGCATTGGAGTCAGCATTGGCATCCCGCTTCACCTCAATATTTGGCCTTGAGCTTCCTTATAGTATTGTCTTGAAGGCTGCATAAGTTCCTAAAACCCCTGGGCTCTCATGGGACCCAGATTATAATAGCCTGTTTCAATTTAGGGTCCAGATATGCATATAGATATATTTAGACCCTTAATACAAAGTCATGTCAATAATTAATTCTTCAAGAGCGAAAATTTACGTGAAATTAGATGAGAGGCTTTGTTTTTTAATGTTTAAAGTATTATTTTTGACTGTAATAAATAAGCAGTCAAATACGTTTGTACTTTTCAAGCAGAACAGAGTGAGTTTACTCCTAATGACGATTATGTGGGAAAATTGAAAGTTACTCAATTATATGTGCTTTTAAAAACGCTGATGCCATATCTCATACACAGGTAACTGTAACTTCGAATCGGGTACTATGTGTACCTGGACTAATCTGAAAACCGATGATTTTGATTGGCTGATTAAAAGTGGAACAACACAGAGCCAGTACACTGGACCCCGATCTGATCACACCCAGGGTGATGCTACTGGTAAGTATTTCTCACAGACGATAAATATTTTTACAAGGCCACAATCTAACTACTGGTTAAGTATTTCTCACAGAGAATAAATATTTACAGCACCACAATTTGACCATTTTTGGGCGATTGTACTGGTATTTTATTCAACTTCTGGGGAATCAGAAATGCATTTATATGATTTTTTTTGCACAAGAAAATGATTACTTATTCTTTATATTAAAAGTACTATCCATGTTATATAATTTTGTTTTTCGACAGGCACGTGTTTTAACCAGAAAGAGAGAATCCAAGTTTATTTCAGTTGTCAAAAGATAATTTTAAAGCCTGTTTCATAAATTTCTTTTTTAACCCTATAAAGGAAAGTACATTTTCATCGAGACGAGTGCACCCCGTGTCCCTGGCGACAAAGCTCGCATCGGCAGTCAACAGTTTAACCCGACAACTGGCTCATGCATCAACTTCTGGTACCACATGTTCGGTCAGACAGTTGGCTCTCTGACTGTGTACAAAGTTACTGGACCCACAACAAATACCACGTTGTGGACCTTGAGTGGCAACCACCAAGATGCGTGGTACAGCGGACGGGCGGGCATACAGAGTACTGCCCCTTTCACAGTGAGTAGATAAATATAGTAGTGAATGTCGTTTTGTTATACCAATAATAGATACTCTATTGTATCCATCACTTCAAGATACGCGAGATATCTTGCGCTTGTCGTGCTTGCTGGTGGAGGGACTATAAACCTTTGAACGACACACACACACACACACACTGTTATACCAACATATACTTTTTACTCCATCAGGGCTTGAAAAGATTTCAAAATGACATTTAAATGTAAATTGTAAATTGTCTCGCTACACCTCTGGAAATGTACACACTTTTTATTCTACATGTTTTTTGAATCATTGTGCCAATGAAATTCTGAAAAAGTTTGTCACCTGCCTGCCATTGATATTCCTTCTTTACTCTTCCCCACATACACTTAATTGTTGGTACATCAATTGGCATTGATGGAACTTCATCCAAAGCTTTATTAATGTATATTGATTGACATGAACACTGACTTTACTGTGTCAAAAGTTCTGTGTTTGACCAATGAAATCTTGCATACAAATACAAATACAAAAAAATACAATTCATTTGTACAGCGCAAAAAATTTATAATACAATATTCTTTTGCGCTTCACACAGTTCATAAATATGTACAAAGTCATATTCACAAGACAATCACTACGGTTCAGTCATTCAGTTATAATACTTTGTAAACAGGTGTGTCTTTAGTTTGCTTCTGAAATTATTTTCATCTGTGACACACTTTTAAGTCTTAAGGGAAACCATTCCACCATTCTGGGCCAACCACAGCTACTGATCTGTCAGCAATTCTGGTTCTGGTTCTAGGAACAACCAAATAAGTCTCATCTGATGATCTTAATTTGTACTTTCCCTGAACACGACTGAACAAAACCCTCAAATAAGATGGAGCTGTTCCGTGCACATACATGATTGATTGACAAAAGACAGGGCTTTTTTACCTTATGTAACAGCAGCCTGTAAAAGGCCTCTTCCTAATTGAAAACTTGACTGTTTTTTCCCCCAACTGTGTCAGAATTTTTCCCCAAATGAAAAGCGCAACAGTTTTTCAGAATTTGAGAAAAAGCATTAATTCTGCAATGTCTATTATGTCAGTTCTGATTGAGAAGTTGGTAATTTTAATAAATAATAGATGAAAATATAAATGAAGCATAGCAGTAGTAGCATATTAACTTAATTGATGAAATCTTACATCTATCCCAAAATGAGAAATAAGCGCGTTTCCCCCCCAAAGTGAACAGGCCTGGGCCCCTTCCCAATTTTGTGGAAAAAAGCCCTGAAAGCTGCAGGATGTAACAATCTTGATGATGCTTACATCATAGTAAAGTAAACGCATTAATTTCCAGTGGTGTATAAAGTACCTTTATTATCGTCCATGATCCGTAATCATGTTTTCTGTTTACCCCTCTAGATTGTGATTGAGGGCGTGAGAGGAAGTAGCTACACCAGTGACATCGCCCTTGACGACATCAGCTTCACAGGGTCCAATTGTGCAGGTGAGTTCCATCTGCAATATCACATTCCGAGTATTAACTTTCATACCCCATCCAACCCTTTTTCCAAGAAGCGAAAACGGGGTTGGCTGGGGTATGAAATAAAACCTTAATTTCGGCTAAACAGTGTGCATATTGTAAAATTAAAACATTTAATAGTTAATTTTAAATAGGTTATCGCATTCGCATTTTTTCAGTCAAAAATGTTTTTAACATGTTTTTTTTGTCGAAAAATCCATTATATAATCCTGCTACTATAAGCCTTCCGGTTACTTAATGGAATTAATTTGACCTATAGTTGCTGTCAGTGAACCATTTCCTATCTGTATACATAATTATTTGCCTATACTCAACTTTGCATTGGTCATATATTACTATATACTCTAAAACCTTGTGGAGGAATTAAACTGAATGGTGCAGGAGACAGGATCGTAATTTACCTAAGTTAGACTGCTTGATTGTGAAATAGATGCCATATTACAAATATGGGATTGGAAACGCTTTAAACACAAGATACACATGCAAAATGGTTTGATTTCACTGATGCCAAATGTGAACATCTGCTTACAGTTTTAAATCGTCGGATAGATTTAAATTTGGCCACATAAAAAAAAATGTAGGGTTTAGGTAACCCGACCGACCCTATTTTAATGGGCCGACCCTAAAACTTTTCAAATATTAAAAAAAAAAAAATGTTGATAATGCAAAAAAAAATCGAACTCAAGGTTATCAGAATTGAATTCATTATTGAGAAAAAAACAAGAAAAAAAACCCCTACCTACCTACCCTATTATTTTGCCAGTGTTACCTGAACCACACATATTATTTTGTTTGACCTTATGATATAATTATCTTGAGACAATTTACTGAAATAAATCCAAAATTGTCTTGGTACTAATTATTCCTCCTTCCAGTGCACTATTGATGGTTCCAAATAATAACACGAAGGTAAATATTACAGGCTAGGTATTCATGCCAGAGTAACTCATTCTTTAAGACATACATTGGCAGTTAAAAAAACGCAAGTTTTTATTTTTAGTACTGCCCCCACAAGCAGTCCCAGGAAGTCAGTCAACTGTAACGCCCACGGCAACGACTGTGAGCACCGTCAATCCAGGATCAACACCAAGTATGCATGTGATATAATTATGATTCAGTTGCCTCTATATTAATGAAGTTTTATTTTTTAACATGTTTTTTATTCGAATTTTCCATCTTTAAAACATATGGATGTTTTTGGTAAATCAATATTTATAACTATTGTTTGGGGCGCTTGTTTCAGTCAAAGGTTTTTCTGCAGTAACTTGAGAACTTTAAATAATACGTCCATCAGTTATATATCATTAGAACTGGCATTTTTAGTGGTAAATAAAACTACTTTACTTTTGAAAATCAGTTGAGAAATAAATATTTTACAGCCAAAATGATTTTTTGATGGGCTTTTTCTATGTAAATTCCTTGTTGGTGGGACTGCAGAAAATTAAGAAATTTCAAATAACTTCAGTAATCCTTCATATTTTACTATAAAACTTTCAGGGTGTCTTTATTTACTAATATCCAACAATTTCAAAAAACAGCTTTCGCACATGAAATTTTAATTTCTCAACCGATTTTGAAAAGTATCTTAAAAGTCCAAAAAACCTTTGGCTGGTTTTCCTGGATTTTTTCATGGATCATAGAATGGAATAAGTTTTCAAAATTAGGTCAATGGCACTAATCGCCAAGTAATGGCAAAATTGAGGTCATAAAATAATATGCTGATTAAAAAAAAGTATAGATTTATTCACGGGTACTTAAAATACCCGTGATTGAATATGCATAAAATGAATTAACTCTGAATTCGACGCTCCAGTTTTGGGGTTTGGCGTGGCTGGTTAAAGCCATTTTTATTGTTTCTATAGAGTTTGGATTTTCAAAATATATAAGTTATATATATACCTCGTGCTCAGCAGGTTAAGAAATGGTGTAAACTTTGCTGTTGTTGCCAGGATAGGGACTTTAATGCATTGAGATAGAACTTGGTAATGTTTCCCAGTTTGGAAAAGCCTTGCAATATATCACAGTGATGTGACTGACACATATAAAATATGTGTTGTGTTATCCATTTCAGCTCCTTCCATATATGATTGTGACTTCGAGAAAGATTTATGTAAATGGAGTCAGACTCCCGACGACAATTTTGATTGGACAAGAGCTCAAGGTCCAACAAGTACCGTTACAACTGGACCGACCAATGACCATACCACGGGGACAGGTAGAGTTAAAAACACTGTTTATAAAAGTGCAATAAATAATAATTCGAGGAGTGAACGCGAAACTATTGTAACTGTATTATATAGAGATTAACTGCTCGGATCGATTACAGGGAAGTCCTTCACGAGATGGTAGGTGTGTGGTTCTTACAAACGTGCGAATACGGGTGAAGGAGTTTAATAATCTTATTATTACATTTTAAATGAGTTTATATATGATTTTAACCGAAATGTTTCGCTTCGTTGAACATTATCAGAAGATGACGTCGACGTCAGCAACACTTCACTGACATCATTACTCGACATCACAGTTAGTTATTTTTGTGTTCCAAGTTAGTTATTAATATTTAGTGATTATGTATATTCTTCCACTGAGAAATCCCAATCTTTCATCCATAGAAATGTGATAAATATAAATTAAGAACAAAATACCATAATTTGGCACTGAGCACTCAAATTGTACAGGAACTTATTATATATCAGGGTATATATATACACATCAAACATAGGTCTTCAAAAGCTATTTTTTTTTTTTTATTTCTGTTGGTAAAAAGCTTGGGAAATAAATTGCTGTCAACTTAAAATTTATTTGTTAAAACGGAATATGTTCTCTAAGCAATGTCATTCTGAAAAACAAACAAAATGACAAAAACAACAACGTAAATAGCACACTAGTTGTCATTATTTAAGTCTGTTTATATATTTTGAAGGACCTCAGGGAAGATTAGATTCTCAATATTACCATGGCTTTTTTCCGCATGTGAAGTTTTTACTTATGAGCACAATAATACTGATAAGGGAGATCCTTTGGAAACAGCAAACACAACCAAGAGAATAAAATAGCAGATTCGTTTTTATGGAGTCTGTTCATGAGAGGTATTGTAAGAAGCAACACCTCTCACGCCTCTGAACACCGGCTTAAGTGGTATTCTTCTTCAAAGCCAACTATATTAGGGTTGTTGATCCCAAAGAACAGTAGGGACAACACTACTGGTTCATTTTCTTTCCCCGTGTGGTTGCTGGGGTAGAATACAACCACTGCAAGTCCCTCTAGAGGCAGAGTCGCAGGACTCCCTCCCTCTTCATGTTCATTTTGTCATTTTTTTTATCATGCTTATTCAAGGTCTTCATGACACCGCATATGCAAATGTGGAAACGTGGCTTCATGATAAATGGAGTGTCTACAATAGAATTTGCAGCAACTCTGCAGTTCTACAGGTTAGGAGTTTCTAGGCCAATTCTCCATATTTTTATCTAGATGTACATGGAGGATGAGAATGGCATGTTCATCCCGGTTTGGCGCCATATAACCTTTCTGGTGTTAATGCGCCGTAAAACCCGAATTCAATTAAATTCATTTTCTTTCATTTACTTATCTAGCACAAGGCTGGTACATCTTTATCGAGTCCTCCACACCACGTAAACCAAACGACACGGCCATCTTGCAGAGTCCCATAATCAACGATACCATCAGGACTCGCTGTCTCAGTTTCTGGTACCACATGTACGGCACACACATCAACTCCTTGTTCGTCTACCTGAAAAATCCTGGGCTCACGGGTCTAGGGACCCTCGTATTCCAGCGGACCGGAGATCAGGGAAATCAATGGAAGCAGGGCCAGGTCACTCTGAACACCCAAACGGGATACAAGGTAATAAAGACTCTGTCAATTGTTATATCCGATGCCACACAATGGCGAATGTGGTACCCTAATCCATCAGAGTTTCCTTCTATGCCTTAGATAAAATGTTGATTTTTATGGATGGTGGGAGTTTGTTTGTTTGTTTGAATGGTAATTTGCGTCATTTTTTTTTAGCACATTTTAAGCCATATATGAAGGTCGATTGTTTGTGGTAGAAGCAGACACCTCAATTTTCCTAGGTAGAACCAGTACTGTATACCTCCCGACATATGTAAGAATCGACACTTTCCCACAAACAAATTGAGCTCCCAGTGGGATTCAAACCCACAGCGGTGAAAGGCGAGAAGCTTTACAACGCAATGTCAACCCTCGACTACAGAGGCGCTATATGGTGGGAGGTTTACAGTACTGGTTCTACCCAGGAATAAGTCGATGTTCTGCCTCCACCACTAAAAATCAAGTGTGATGCATAGCCTAAAATGTGTATTAGCTACATTTCTTAGTAAACTTATATCGACACGCAGCAATCTAAAAAAAAAATTAAACTTGCTACCTAACTTACAAATATGCAAATTATCATTAATAAATATGTGAATAGTTTAAATCAAACAGCTTTTGTATATTATAATAATAAATAATAAACACGTACCTGTATTTTATCGGTGAATAAAATACAGTTAGGAGTTCGGATGCTTAGTAATTAAATCATTATTAATTATATGGGCTATAATGTTTTGGTTCATCCGGCATTTGTTCGTCAGTCTGTCGTTTTTGCTCATATTCTCAAAAAGTTTTGCGGTTAAGTTTGCTTTCAGTAGAATGTTAAAGTTATATTTTTGCTCATATTCTCAAAATGCTTTCACAAATTTCTTTCATATTTTATTTGTT
Source organism: Cyrtodaria siliqua (assembly GCA_037043455.1). Lineage (NCBI taxonomy): Eukaryota > Metazoa > Mollusca > Bivalvia > Adapedonta > Hiatellidae > Cyrtodaria > Cyrtodaria siliqua. The sequence continues at coordinate 131,840 of JAWPHD010004517.1, read as the reverse complement.
GATTGCTAAGGTGATGCAAAAACATTCCATCATATTTCTGATCAAGGTCAAGGTTGCAGACTTGGAAGTTTTGCATTTAGCGGTGGCATTAGTCAGATATCGGACATTTCTAGATAAATATTGCCATGTGTCCCTTTAAATTGATATTGACTAACTCTGCATGAAGCTTTATAATCATAAAATACATTTTCATGTTTCAACAAAATTGGTGTAAAACAGCCTAATGATTAAAGCATGTAGGTTTACTTAGAATGAAGACCATGATCATATGAAATAAACAGAAAAAAAGTGTTCTTGGAATTGCAATATTTCTTCTTTCAATTCCAGGTGTTATTCCAAGCTATCCGAGGCATCAGTTACCGTGGTGATATCGCCCTTGACGATATCCGTTTATCTGCAGGAAGTTGTCTACAAACAAGTAAGTCATTTCGTCTGCTTCATTTGTCGTAATTTGAAAATATAAAGAGCACCTCAAGACAGACTTAAATGGAGTCCTTAGACATCCTTTACAAATAAAGAAAAATCTTTTTCTTCTTCAACTACTGGGCCGTTTGATTTTGGAGCATTATTCTTACACAGATTAAACTTATAATAAATGGATTAATTTTGTGGCTTTTCTGGGATACTACTTCTTCCCACAAAATGTTGGTGATCACTTTTGTTCTCGGTTACCTGCGTGTGTGCATCAGTGTGTGCATACGTCTGTCCGGATTAAATCAAGTTTTTGTACAATTTGTGTTTATCTCGACTTTTTAGCGTGGGATATTAACCAGACTGCATCAGTATGTTCCTCGTATCAATCCGTCATTGTGAACAATGTTTACGTTGCCGTGACCTATTTTCTCTGAAATATAGGTCACTTTCGACTTTACAAATCCTCGACATGCTGGCCGTGACCATCTAGTTTGATCTTAACATTTCTTATAACCGTTTCATGTATTCACTAAAAGAAATATAAAAAGATCGGACAAGGAAAGTAGCATTCAAGGAGGACAGTAAACCACAAAACACAGAAACAAACACGCAAACAGACAAACAAGAAGGCAAAAGCAATAATAAATGCAAACGACATCACAAACACAAAAAGGGTTGACAATAGGGCTACCGCCTTGGAACGGTCAGTGGCAAAGTAGGCCACTGGGGGTTTAAACCGGTTCTAGGGTGCACCAAACCTCACACTTACCCTACTGTCATCCCATTAAAACAGGACAGTGTAAATAAAGAAATACTAAATTTTACATATCAACACTTTAAAATGACAAAAGCCATGTGTCATACATTCTGAAACAAAATATGGGAAGGTGACGCACAATATTTAGAATGCGCGTCTGCTTTATAATACGTAGATACGCAACTGCTTACAAGCTTACAAACGTTTTTTTCAAGAAAATAAAGCACTTTAGAGTAATTTTAATGATTTTTAGTTTTGCATTTTATAATTGGATATGATGAAAAGTAGTCTAGATTCGCGCCTGGCCCATGTAGTGTTGAATGCAAATTAAATTTGCCCCAAAAGTATACTGAATGGTAATTTAGCTAATTGATTTATTACTTAATATAGTAATACTTAATGCAAAGTTGTACTGGAAGATGTTGAAAGAATTAACCGGCATTAAAACGCCTTAAAACGCCTAATGTTAGTATATCTGTATTTGAACAATATTTTAAATGTATCAATAATCTAAGCGATCCATATTTTACGCCAGATGATGATATAATAGACTTTAATGAAAAGTATGTTAATAACGAATTTCAAATTATTTTTGAAGAGCTGAATATTGAAATAAGTCATACAGATGTACTGAAAGCAATTTCCCAACTCAAAATGGTCGTAGTTCTGGACCGGATGGATTATTAAATGAATTCTTTGTACACGGTATAAACACATTTATTCCTATACTTTTACCATTGTTTATCAAAGTTTTTGAAACCGGATATTTTCCGGAAATATGGTCAGACGGTTACATAATACCATTACACAAAAAAGGTAGTCTTACTAATCCAGAAAATTATAGAGGTATTACTTTGTTAAGTACTTTAGGGAAATTATTTACTCGTGTGCTGAACAATCGATTAAATGATTGGTCGGAAAGTAACAATGTTTATATTGAAGCACAGGCCGGTTTTAGGAAAAATATGAGCACTGTAGATAATGTTTTTGTTGTGCATGGGATTATTACTCATATGATAAATGCGGGCAAAAAGTTGTATTGTGGTTTTATTGATTTTACAAAGGCTTTTGACTATGTAGTAAGATACAATTTATGGATGAAATTAATCAAACTAGGTATTAGGGGTAAAATTTTAGATATTATCAAGTCTATGTATAAATGTATAAAATCAGGAGTGAAGCTTTCAAATAAGCTCAGTGAAAACTTTACATGTGTTTTAGGAGTACGTCAAGGTGAATGTTTGTCCCCATTACTTTTTTCAATGTTTATAAATGACATAGAAGAAGAATTTATCTTGAAAGGTTTTGATGGCATTGACGTAGATATGATCAAAAATTTTATTGTGCTATATGCTGATGATATTGTGATTTTTTCAGAAACTGCACAGGGTTTACAGAAAGGATTTGACATTCTTCTTGATTACTGTAAGCGCAGGAAATTAAAAGTAAATGTATTGAAAACAAAGGTTATGGTTTTTAGGAAGGCTGGTCCATTAGCTAGAGATGTTCGATTCACCTACGATGATAATTTAATAGAAATTGTTAAATCTTTTTCATATCTGGGAATTGTTTTTACTCAAGGTGGATCTTTTCATGAAACACAATGTACATTAGCTGGTCAGGCTCAAAAAGCAATATTTAAACTAAATAGATATCTATACAAATTTACAGATATCACTGTACAGCACAAACTTGATTTGTTCGAAAAACTTATTGTTCCTATTCTAAATTATGGCTCTGAGGTTTGGGGATTTGTAACAGCATTAAATATAGAACGAGTGCATACACAATTTTGCAAACAAGTATTACAGGTAAAACGATCAACACAAAACGATTTTATTTATGGCGAATTAGGAAAAACGAGTCTTGTAACGCAGAGATATATTAAAATAATTACGTATTGGCTGAAAATATTGAAGTATATACGCCATGTTTACAATATGATGATAGTGGATGCTGAGATATATCAAAATAAAAAGAATGTGGTAAAATTGTTAAAAAACTTGTTAGAATCACTTGGTTTTTATCATGCATGGTTATTTCAAGGGGTTGGCAATAAGGAATTGTTTTTATACTGTATAAAACAAAGAATAAATGATAATTTCATTCAAAATTGGCATTCAAGGTTAGAGAATTCTAGTAGGGCAAATTTTTATAAACTGATTGTTGATTATAATTTTGATCTTAAGCCATATCTAAAACTCGTAAACATACCAAAGTTTAGACAGGCAATGTCAAAGTTACGTGTGTCCTCTCATACCCTTGAAATAGAAGCTGGCAGATGGCAAAAACCAGTCAGTAAACCAATACATGAAAGAATATGCGTCGTCTGCAATACTCTTGAAGACGAATATCGCATTGTTATTGAATGTAGCATGTTTAATGAAATAAGAAACCATTACATAAGGACATATTTTTGGAAAAGACCTAACATGATCAAATTTTTAGAACTTTTAAAATGCGAAAACAAAAAGACACTGCAAAACCTTAGCGTCTTTATATATAAAGCCTTTGAAATTAGAAAATCAATGGTATATAAATAATACATTTACAATAGCCGTTTTTTTTTATTTTTTTTTTTATGTTATTCTAAAGTTGCATGTGTATATTTGTTTATTACAAACTATGTATATACATTTGTGTACTAGTTAGAAGCTTTCCATTTATCACGTTAGTTAAATCTAATATTATATATAAATTAATATAAAAATGTACATGAACATATTAGCGATTCATTGTGATGGTTCAGTCACCTTCTCTGCATATTTTGCGGTCAAAGCAAAATATCAACAACATTAACTGCTAAAGTATTAATTGTTACCTTTTACATATGAATACTTTTCTGTTAATTATGTTAATTTTTGGTATAATGTTGTATATATATCTCACTATCGCTGTCAAGTTTATATGTATTTGTTGTATCCTCACGGGTCTTATGACCAATTGGAATTATCTGAATAAACTATCTATATTAATATACCCCTGCTTTCACAAAGTGAAATGGGGGCTATATAGGAATCTTGTTGTCCCGTCGTGTTGTGTCCCATCACACATGTTGTGTCCCATCACACATTTTTGTCCCGTTGTGTAACACATTTTGAATACTTCCATATCTCGAACACTTTTGAATGGATTGTTCCCAAACTTCATATACTCATAATAACTGTTGACCTTATGTCCCTCTACATCACCCAAATTTATTACAAAATTATGGCCTTTTGTTTGATTTAGAATTTTCCACTTTAAAATTGTATAATGAATGACTTGTTAACATATTTCTTCTCAACAATTTTTGAATTGATTGTTCCCAAACATCATGTACACATAACAACTGATGACCTTATGTCCCTGTACATCACCCATAATTGATTGTCTAATTTATTTAAAAATTATGGCCCTTTGGTTTGACTTAAAATTTTCCACCCTAATATTGTATAATGACCTGTTTATACCTTTTTCTCAAAATTTTTTGAATTGATTGTTCCCAAACTTTACGTACACATAACAACTGATTACCTTATGTCCTTCTACATCACACATTGTTGATGCCTAATTTATTACAGAATTATGGCCCTTTATTTGACTTAGAATATTTCACCCCATAATGAACTTCACGCGGCTTTCACTTTAACACTTTTCATGGATTGTTATTACACCTGACACACAGCTCACACATGATGCACTAATATTTTTTCAATTCTGCAATTTTTTCCACAAAATTATGGACATTTGTGTTACTTAGAATTTCTTTCACATTAAACAATTAACAGATATTTTACAGATTTTATTATTCTTGATTTTGTCCATCATTGACTATAGCAAAAAAGCGGGGGTATTCATCACCTTCAGTGATAGTTTTCTAGTTGAAACAAATTTTGGTTGTGCATGATGCTTTCCTACAGAATGGTCCTCGACCTATGGAAGCCACATACCTAATACATAAATGTTTGTTCCATTGTAGACAACCCTACTGTATGTACATTTGAGCAATCCAATATTTGTGGATACACCCAGAGTACCATGGATACTCCCAATTTTGATTGGATCTGGCAGAGCGGGCCCACAGGCTCGACTGGCACCGGTCCCGCCCTTGACCACACAACAGGCACGCGCACAGGGCACTACATGTTTATAGAAACATCGGCACCCCGTCATCCAAATGACACAGCCCGACTGATCAGTCCCGTCTACCATCTACAGGTAACAGTGCCCAGTTATTTCTTGCATACCCGACAAGGATATCCATCATTTACCGGGGCTAGATATTTCCATCTCGCCCTAGGGTCTTTACCGGGGCTAGATATTTCCATCTCACCCTAGGGTCGAGATAAAATTCACGCGCATACCAACATCCGATAAGCAGGAAAACATGCAAAACAGCAGTATCTGGCGGTGTCAGAGCCTCGGTTCCAATAAAAACTAATACCTCAGGTTGGAATTCCCTATCTTCACCAGTTACCCATGAAAGATTCTTATAATATACAATACATCTTGTAATGGTCGCTGGCTGACATATTTAATGGACTTTCTCTGTTAACTTTTATTCTTAAAATTGTATTACACAATCATCTAATGTGTGAAGTTAGTGTGTTCAGATATACTCTACATGGACGAGTATGTACATATGAGTGCCGTATTTGTCTTTGTTCATTTGTTTATCTTGTTAATCCGTCATTCTATTTTTCTTTAGTAAAAACTTACATTTTTACTATGTATCATTACATTTAACATTGTATGTTGCAGTCATTTTTTCAATCAGTTAGTCAGTCAGAGTCGGTCGGTCGGTCGGTCAGTCCGTCCGTCCGTCGGTCAGTCGGTCGGTCATCAATCAATCAATAATCAAATCACTCAACCTGTCCTTTACTGCATAGGGTGTTGGATCTCAATGTTTGACGTTCTGGATTAACATGTACGGGGCTGACGTCAACACACTGAACGTCTATATAACACCGGGTGGCCAGCCAACCAGTCGAGGGAATGCAGTGTGGACGAGGTCATTCAACCAAGGAAATGCCTGGCTTAAATCTCAGGTCACCATCATCCCTAGTGGCAACTACCAGGTTAGACTTTGTACTTAGTGCATAGGCTATAAAAATTATTGAGAAAAAAAAGAAAATCAATCTCTTGTAACTTTTGGTAAACATGTAAGGGATTTACAATTACCGCTTTTTCCATCCCTCATAAATGACATTAAATCCCTGAAACAAATGTTTTTATTATTTTTTGACCTTGTGAGGTATTGACACTTGACCTTTAATATACCAAAAATGTAATCACCAATTACTAATACATTGCAGTTAAAATATAAAAGTCCCTGCATTTTCTTTTTATATTTGTGCCACCATTGCTTCCTTTGATCTAGTACCCTAATGTACTTCTGAGTTTCACAGTTTATATATGAATCTTTTTTTTACCTGCAGATCGTGTTTGAGGGTATCCGGGGATTGAGTTTCCATGGTGATATCGCCATTGACGATGTTTCAGTTGTGGCAGGGTCATGCAGTGGAGCAGGTGAGATACTTACAGATTTTGTATGTACCTTCCAATTTGTGAAAGTGGATGAAATTATTAGAAAAAAGTGCACAGCATTGGCTAATGTGCTATGTGATTTTTTATGAGTTCCTGTTTCTAGTTTGTGTGACTCAGTGAGTGGCATGGTAGACTTGGAATCAAGTGATCATGGATCGAGCTTCCCCCATGCCTTTGGATTACCTCAGTGTGTCCTTAGGCAAAGCACTATTTGTTAGCCTCATTTGTTAGTGGGTGGTCTTCTATATCGGAGACTATCCTCTGAGCATGTTAGGGATCTGTTTTATATGTAGTAGCAGACGGCATGATTTTGCATTACTAGGTACCCTTCTCCTCTCTCTGGGATGGCTTTACATACTTTAGGGAAAGAATGATGAGTAGATAAAAAAACACTTCATTCAATTCTGCATCTAGTCCATGGTTCAATACTCTATGGAGCATTGTGGTCTAGTGGTAGAGTATTGGACCCATGATCGAAAAGTCGTGTGTTCGATCCCTCGCCAATCCCATATGCATTGTATCCCTGAGCAAGACACTTTATCTGCATTTGTTTAGTACTGGTTCTACCCAGGACATCCTGAGTGATTCAAATAAGTTCATAGAGCTTTCATTACAATTGATGTAAAATAAATAAGTTTACACTAAACTAATACTCTAAGAACATGAAGAAGAAATTGAACTTTGCTGGAAAGTAAAAAACTGTTTTTATAAGACTTGTACATTAGGATGTGATAGAAGTGGCAGCTGTTATGGTGGTCAAGGTAGCTTGAGATCTATTACAGCATGAACTCTTGTGTGTCACAATGTTTGCTGAATTATTTAAATGGAAATTATTTAACTGCTTTGATCGATTATAGGGAAATCCTTCACAAGATGGTATGCATTTTGTTTTTTTCTCAAATGAGTGGATGAGAGTGAGTAAAAAACATCAAGCCTACCATCCAGTGAAAGATTACCTGAAAGTCAACCCAGCAGTTAAATAATTTGCTTATTACGTTTCAAATCAGTTTGTGTATGATTTTATTCAAAATGCTTCAATTTGTTGATCATTCTCGGCAATTGACGTCAGCGTTCAACACTTTATTGACCTCACGACTTAAATTCGAGGTTAATTATTTTCTGTGTAAGTTATTAATTATTAGCCATTATGAATAATTTTTTACTGAGAAATGCTGATTTTCCACTCATAGAAATGCAATAATATCCCACCAGACTAGTCGTTCGAATTAGACTGAAAACTGAGGCCCGAACATATCAAAAACATGGTAAACAATTAACGAAACTATTGTAACTACCTCTGTTTATTCATATCCGCATTAAAATGTGTCTATTTTGTTGGTTTTCACTAGATACATGTACATCTATTACATGTTTTTTTTTGTAGCTTACACATGTGACTTTGAAAAGGACACTTGCACCTGGACCAACTCTCAGCAAGGCGACGATTTTGACTGGCTGAGATCTCATGGTGGAACTTCTAGTGCACTGACCGGTCCGAGCACTGACCATACAAAGGGCACAACTGCGGGATACTACATGTTTATCGAGACCAGCGGTCCTAGGGTGCCCGGTAACAAAGCGAGGTTATACAGTCAAGTGTACCCGCCATCTAATTCCATGAAATGTTTCAACTTTTACTACCACATGTACGGAGATGGCATAGGCTCGCTGAACGTGTACCTCCTGTTGAATCAGACGTCTGACACATACTCCACGGAATCTCTCGTCTGGACTTTAAGTTCAGATAACGGAAACCAATGGAACTCTGGGCAGTTCAGTATCTCAACACAGTACACTACGACACCATATCAGGTACAAAGCCAATGTTATATGCATGGGGAAGCCATATAAGGTACAAAGTTAAAATTACCAGACAAAGCTTGCAAATGTTAAAATAATAAAGACTGGATATTAAAAAAAACACTTGAAAATTAAAAGTCTTTTTTCAAGTATTTTATCTCAAAATAAACAATCAGCAAAATCGTGACATCTCAAAATGATTTTTCAAAGATATAGCAGAATATTTCTGTGTTAATTATCAAAAGAGATGATTCCATAACTGAGAACTGTTTAATTTTACCAGCTGATCATGGAGGGCATTCGAGGCAAAACATATCATGGCGACATTGCGATAGACGACACATCTCTCACCGACGGAGGCTGTCAGCAATACCCACCAAGCTCACTTCCATCACAGGGTAATTCTAACTTGTGTTACAAATACACAGTTTTAATAATTGAATAAATTAAAAAAAAAACATGGAGAAAGGGAAAAATGGCTATTCCATTAAAACATATATCTGATCCCAGGAAGGCACCCACCCAAAGATTCAAAATGGAGTTTGATGAACCAAATTTTAAAAAAAAAAGTTCACCCATAGATGTCTATTAAATTGCCTTCCTGGGGTCCCTGGTATATTTTAATGGAATATCCCTAAGTGATATAAAGCATATACTTAATAGAACTACTGACATTAACTTCATATTTACTTCATATATCATAATATATCATTAAAGTGAAAGATGTGGTTTTTAAAAGCAGACAAGGAAGAAAACTAATTAAAAGTAATTTATAAATTTAATAGATTTGCCAAACAATTGTTAGCATCTTATGCTACTTATATGTTCGCTTTATACCACTCTGTACACTTTGCCATAAAAATGTTCCTGTTGTTGTTATTCTTCTTCTCCAATTATAGTACACCTAGTGCATGGCCCTCGGGCCATTATGGCACTAGGTGTGCCATTATCGACAAAAGGCCATATATTAACCTCTAAATACGATTTACATAATTTGCTCTTTCAAATTTTCAGCTTTAAGAGGCCGTTATCAGGAATCCTATAACACTATTGTTGGCCTTTATCGGGAATCCTATAACACTATTGTTGGCCTTTATCAGGAATCCTATAACACTATTGTTGACCTTTATCAGGAATCCTTTAATGCTATTGCCGGCCTTTATCAGGAATCCTATAACACTATTGTTGGCCTTTATCAGGAATCATATAACACTATTGTTGACCTTTATCAGGAATCATATAACACTATGTGCCTATATTGTCAGCTGTTTATTTCCTTTTATTAGCCAACAGGCCTTTATGACTTTCAGCAAATAAAATTGTCTAAAATAATTATTTTCTTTACTCAGGTACGTTTACTGCATCCTGCAATTTTGATTCGGACTTCTGTTCCTGGACCCAGAGTATGACTGACCGGTTCAACTGGACTCGAACATCGTCCGCTACGCCAAGTAGTGGTACTGGTCCTCTGGGAGACCACACTGGCCAGGGCTCTTACATTTACATTGAGGCATCAGGCTCCCACAGGCCCGGGGATGCGGCAGACTTATTAACCCCTGTACTTTCAAGTACATCACCGCAGGTGAGTTGTGGCAGAAAATTGTGGGTAATTTTTTTTGGGATATTGTGTGCATATATTTTTGCTCGTGAAAATGATACAACTTGGTAATTTATTTTGATGATAAAGAGTTGTGGCAAAAAGAAATAGGGCACATTTTGAGAATTCATGCTTTAAAGGGACACTGTCCGTAAGTAAGCAGATATTGAGCATAACCAAATAACTGTCCGACTTTTCTTCAGTGAAATATATACATAAAAACATGAGCATAGACACTAAGAAGTCTGTATTAATACATTCGTGAGTTTGAAAACAAAAAGCTTCAATTATTATTTGTAAATAAAGTGGGACCCACCGTATTTACCTTTTCTGCGATCACGTGACTTCCATTAGCGCATTAGGTTTTCACCATAGTATTTAGAGCGAAATATGTATAGCCCGCTTAGCTCAGTCGGGAGGTAGGTCGACCACTTTACGCTCACTATTATTACCGCGAGTGTAATTTTAGTTTGGGCTGCGAGTTCAAACGCCCGAAATGGTTTCTCTTTTTTTTGTACCGCGATTGAATTCCGTCAAACAATCCTGCTTTAATTAGTAAATATTCAGTAATGTTTGGTGTGTAATGTTTGCGAACATAATTAGTGTGTGTATTATAAGCTAAAAGTTACGGACAGTGTCCCTTTAATAATGGCATTTTTTATGTTTGCGAAATTGTGTATGTTTTATTGGTTTCATAAATCATGGAGATTTTGTGCAGTAAGCCCTGGTTGAGGCAGTATGCTGGGTTACAACAGTCCCTTGAGAGCTCGACTTGTATTTTTAGTATTTATTGTGAGAAAGTGTTGATTCTTACACATGGCTGAAGGTATACAGTACCGGCTCTACGTAGGAATAAATGAGTGGTCTGCCTCCAACACTGTAAGTCCACCATCATACATAAAATGTGCTGGAAAATAATGTAAAACACCAAATAAACAATACAGCAATTTAGAGGTTTCATTATTCAAAGAAGAATAAAGGTGTAGGTATTTATAAAAAGTGACTACTTTTTGTGTTCATGTTACTGAATAAAATGACAACAATCACATACCTGGATGTTCCTTACAGGGTAACTGCTTCTCGTTCTGGTACCACATGTACGGTAATTCCATCGGTACTCTGAATGTCTACACAGTCACAGGGGGTGTCAATGTGCTAGACTGGACAAAGCAGGGTACCCAGGGAAACCTATGGAAGCAAGGAAGTGTCAATATTATCAGTAAGACAGACTATAAAATCATGATCGAGGCTACAGCAACGGGCGGTTACCAGGGAGATATCGCCCTGGATGACACATATCTTGAGAACGTACCCTGCTCTAACTCGACTTCAGTTCAAGCATCAAGTAGGTTGTCACGATGGTGGCTTTCACACTAAAATCGTTTTTAGAACAAAATCTGGATTTATTTGGTGTCACAATTTGTTTATTAAAGAAAATTTAATGTCACCGTTTGTTTATTAAAGATAATTTATTGTCACCGTTTGTTTATTAAAAATAATTTAACATGTAGGACTACCTACCATATACAGGTAGAATTTTCAGGTCTTTTATATTTCTTAATAATATAGTTATCAATGTTTGCAATAATTTAATTGAGGTATCTTGTGATATAATAGTTTGAAACAACTCATTACATGATGGCCATACGTGAATCTAAACATTGTTATAACTCTAATAACAGACAAGTGTACATTTGAAAATGGTTTGTGTGGCTGGACCCAGGATCAAACAGACAACTTTGATTGGAGGCTCAATGGAAATGCGACAGGAAGTTCTGGCACGGGCCCGTCCACGGATCACACAGATGGAACCGGCATAGGTAGGTTGATGATGATGGTGACGATGGCGTTGATAATAATGATACTTATGCTGATTGTGCAGGTGCTGATACTGATGATAATGATGATGGTGAGGATAATGGGAATGATGATATTGACGGTGATTACTGAGATGATGATGATAATAATGGTGATGATTATGGTTACGCAGATGGCGATGATAATACTGCCGAAGGTATTAAGAGGGATGATATGGGTGGTGATTCCTGATATGATGATGATAATAATGGTGATGATTATGGTTACGCAGATGGCGATGATAATACTGCCGAAGGTATTAAGAGGGATGATATGGGTGGTGATTCCTGATATGATGATGATAATAATGGTGATGATTATGGTTACGCAGATGGCGATGATAATACTGCCGAGGGTATTAAGAGGGATGATATGGGTTGAGATTCCTGATATGATGATGATAATAATGGTGATGATTATGGTTACGCAGATGGCGATGATAATCCTGGTGAGGATAATAAGAGGGATGATATGGGTGGTGATTCCTGATATGATGATGATAATAATGGTGATGATAATGATATGGGTGGTGATTCCTGAGATGATGATGATGATAATAATGGTGATGAGTCTGATATTTACAGATATCGGTGGTACATTCTCAAATAACTTGGGTTTCTTACTTGAATTTCGAATAGGCAGTTCCACTACACCTTTAAAGGTTCTGAAAATTGTTTAATCACCTTGAGGATATGTTGCCTGCCTTTTAATTTAGTCTTTTGATAGTTACCTGTGATACGCAGGCTTCGTAATCTCAGCTCCCAGCTAAATTCCATTTTGTTTATTTCGCCCATTGTTTTCTCGTTTAGGGCAAAGCTTTTTGTTAGAAGCTGGGACCATACTCCGCTGGCCATGGAATGGTGTGAAAACACCTCAATGAAGGTTCCATGTTCATCGTCATATGCATATCATCTTCGGGATGGCTCAAATTTATGTTCTATTGGCATTTTAAATATTGATTTCTGCTTAACCCGGGGCTAGAGGACGTGAACGGTAGCAAGCACTTTTCACTACCGTTCATGAACAGGCTCAGTCAAACCGAGACTACAATATTTTTTTGTATATATCCTGACGATTTCCAAATGCCTCCTTTCATACTTTTTTTATGGTGACGTTAGTGTTATGCTGATGATGAATAATGATGGTGATGGCAATAATAATGATGGTGATGGCAATAATAATGAAGGTGATGACAATAATAATGATGGTGATGGCAATAATAATGATGGTTATGGCAATACTAATGAAGGTGATGACAATAATAATGATGGTGATGGCAGTAATAATGATGATGATGGAAATAATAATGATGGTGATGGCAATAATAATGATGATGATGGCAATACTAATGATGGTGATGGCAATAATAATGATGGTCATGGCAATAATAATGAAGGTGATGACAATAATAATGATGGTGATGACAATAATAATGATGATGATGGCAATAATAATGATGGTGATGGCAATAATAATGAAGGTGATGACAATAATAATGATGGTGATGGCAATAATAATGATGGTGATGGCAATAATAATGATGATGGCAATAATAATGATGGTGATGGCAATAATAATGATGATGATGGCAATAATAATGATGATGGCAATAATAATGATGGTGATGGCAATAATAATAATGAAGGTGATGACAATAATAATGATGGTGATGATGACAATAATAATGATGGTGATGGTAATCTTAATGATGATGATGGCAATAATAATGATGGTGATGGCAATAATAATGATGATGGCAATAATAATGATGGTGATGGCAATAATAATGATGATGATGATGGCAATAATAATAATGGTGATGGCAATAATAATGATGATGGCAATAATAATGAAGGTGATGGCAATAATAATGATGGTGATGGCAATAATAATAATGATGATGATGATGGCAATATTAATGATGATGATGGCAATAATGATGGTGATGGCAATAATAATGATGGTGATGGCAATAATAATGATTACTGATGATGATGGCAACAATAATGATGGTGATGGCAATAATAATGATGATGGCAATAATAATGAAGGTGATGGCAATAATAATGATGGTGATGGCAATAATAATGATGATGGCAATAATAATGAAGGTGATGATAATAATAATAATGATGATGATGGCAATAATGATGAAGGTGATGGCAATAATAATGATGGTGATGGCAATAATAATGATGATGGCAATAATAATGAAGGTGATGACAATAATAATGATGGTGATGGCAATAATATTGATGGTGATGGCAATAATAATAATGGCAATAATAAGGATGGTGATGGCAATAATAATGATGGTAATGGCAATAATAATGATGAGGATGGCAATAATAATGATGGTGATGGCAATAATAATGATGGTGTGGATAGTGAGAATGATAACAACCGTGAATTCCTGTGATGATAATGTTGGTTATTTCTTTGGGACGATAAGGAAGGTAGTGCTCCTGCTAGATATTCTTGGCAATGTTAGTGATGTTGTCACTATTGTGATGGTGCTTCTGGTGGGTGATGATGATAATGATGATGTTGCTGATAAAGATGCCGATGTTGAGAATGGTGATGATGATATACATCTTTAGTAATGTTTATGTAACAACAACCTCTGTTTTTTGTTTCTATTATTCCAAATATGTTACAATTTGAATTCTCACCCCAGGTCATTATCTGTACATCGAAGCCTCTGCACCAAGAGTCAGGGGTGACAAAGCACGTATCAGGACAGGGTCATTCCCACCGACAACTGGAGAGTGTGTCCAGTTCTACTACCACATGTACGGAGCTGGAATGGGCTCACTGGTCGTACATACTATGTCTAATGGACAGATCACTGGCGACATTTTGACATTATCTGGTGACCAAGGTAACAAGTGGATTCTGGGACAGGCTACAGTGCAGAGTTCTTCAGCATTCCAGGTGACTAATTCTTTCTTTTTCTTCAGTGATATGATTTAAAGTAAAATAACAGTTCTAATGTATCTTATATCGATAGAGAAAGATAGGATTTTTATTAAAAGAAGCAATATTAATAAAAGAAATTGGCTTCTAGGGACACTTATTTTGTAGGATTTTATTAATCTGTTGAAATGCATTAGCAAGGTTTGTCCTGATTGTTTTGAAAGAATAGGAGTTCGAGGGTAAATGTTGGTTACTGTAATGGTACGTTTTCCAAAAACAACAAAAAAACATTCTTATATTATTCTCACTTGTAACTTTTTTATTCCGCAGATTGTGTTTGAAGGCATCAGAGGAACGACATATGCAAGCGACATAGCTATTGACGACTTCATAGTTGTTCCAGGGGCATGTCCTCAGCCTGGATCATGTAACTTTGAGAATGGCCTGTGTGGATATACTAACAAGCAGGGAGATCAGTTTGATTGGACGAGAGCTAACGGAGCCACGCCCTCCTCAACGACTGGTCCACACAACGATCACACCACAAACTCCCCCTCAGGTTGGTTCTATATGCCTATGTCTCTTATGTGCCCCTCAAGTTGGTTCTATATGCCTATGTCTCTTATGTGCCCCTCGGTTGGTTCTATATGCCTATGTTTTTATGTGCCCCTCAGGTTGGCTCTATATGCCTATGTCTTATGTGCCCCTCGGATTGATTTTATATGCCTATGTCTCTTATGTGCACCTCAGGTTGGTTCTATATGCCTCATAATGTCTCTTATGTGCCCCTCAGGTTGGTTCTACATGCCTATGTCTCTTATGTGCCCTCAGGTTGGTTCTATATGCCTATGTCTCTTATTTGCCTATCAGGCTGATTCTATATACATATGTCTCTTATGTGCCTCTCAGGCTGGTTCTATATGCCTATATCTCTTATGTGCCCCTCAGTTTTGTTCTATATGCCTATGTCTCTTATCTGCCCCTCAGTTTGGTTCTATATGCCTATGTCTCTTATGTGCCTATCAGGCTGGTTCTATATGCCTATGTCTCTTATCTGTTTGGTTCTATATGCCTATTCTCTTATGTGCCCCTCAGTTTGCTTCTATATGCCTATGTCTCTTATGTGCCTATCAGGCTGGTTCTATATGCCTATATCTCTTATGTGCCCCTCAGTTTTGTTCTATATGCCTATGTCTCTTATCTGCCCCTCAGTTTGGTTCTATATGCCTATGTCTCTTATGTGCCCCTCAGTTTGGTTCTATATGCCTATGTCTCTTATGTGCCTATCAGGCTGGTTCTATATGCCTATGTCTCTTATGTGCCCCTCAGTTTGGTTCTATATGCCTATGTCTCTTATGTGCCCCTCAGTTTGGTTCTATATGCCTATGTCTCTTATGTGCCTATCAGGCTGGTTCTATATGCCTATGTCTCTTATGTGCCCCTCAGTTTGCTTCTATATGCCTATGTCTCTTATGTGCCCCTCAGTTTGGTTATATATGCCTATGTCTCTTATCTGCCCCTCAGTTTGGTTATATATGCCTATGTCTCTTATCTGCCCCTCAGTTTGGTTCTGTATGCCTATGTCTCTTATGTGCCCCTCATTTGGGTTTTATAGATCTTTGTTCCATTGCCTCCTCATGTGGTTTCTGTACCCGTTTACTTGATGTCTTTATGTGGTTTATTTACATACCTGTCCCTTTATGTTCCCTTCATGTGGTTTATAAACACCTTTGTTCCTTTATGTGCTCCTCAGTTAGAATCTATACATCATTGTCCCTTTCACATTTTTGCTTCATATGACATCGAGCCTTTTCTTTTTATATGCTCCCCTCAGGTGGGTTCTATATAACTTTGTCTTTTTTTGTGTATTAAAGTTACATTGGAAGACAGCTTTAATCTTATTTGAAATAATTAATCCATAGCCTCTATACTGAGAAAAATTTCATCTCTACTAAAAACCATTATTGCATCCCTACTGAGAACATCTCTACTGAAGCAAGAATGCCGCTCCTCAAATTAACACCTTCGCTTATTTATTTCATAAAAGCTAAATGTTTGATAAACTAAGGTATTCTATTCTAGGCTACTACATGTTCATCGAGACCAGTGCTCCTCGTAGGACAGGAGACAAAGCATGGCTGGCTGGTGACCAGATAGCACCAACCACGGGATCTTGCCTGACATTCTGGTACTCCATGAATGGTCAAAGTAAGTTTCCATTAGTGCCACAACAGGAAGTTGGCTCCTTATACTTGTTTATACGGCGTCTGCAGCGCTTTTGAAGGTTGAATCTTCATTAATAAACCATTACACTGAGATGTAGGTCAGGACTAGATTTAGACTATTTTCATCTGACAATGTTTTCATCTGTCTGATTGACTTGACTGTGTGTCAATTTATTTTTTTATTTTTTTTATCCCTATATATTTCAACTAATCATGCATTTGATACTTTAGAAATCACTATCTGGGAGATTTAAGAAATGTTTTAAGGGAGATGTGTCCAAAATCTGAGATTCCATAAAAATAAGTATGTCAGGTTTTATCAAATATTCTCATACTTTTACAGCATTTGATGATAAAATAAAACAGGGAAAATGGAATTCATGAGCTTTTAAATTTGTTTTCTTTTCGCAATTTGTTTCAGTAAAATTTTCAAATCTCACATGTATGAAGCTACTTATTGTAAGGTACTCTGTAGAAATCACGTTTAGGGATCAACTCAGAACTATTGTATCTTGTTCTTTATTTATATTTAACCCTTAACCCACTACATATATATAATGGACTTTTCTTTCTTTGAATTAAGTCCATTCCATTTATGTGACAAAGGGGTGTTTTGAGGGAAATGACTGATCAGCAGCTGGACATAGAGTTAACAAATATACACAAAGGCTATTATAGTCGTGCTTAGCGGGTTAGGGGTTAATTACAATGGTTTAGTTTTGCATTCACCCCTTTTGCTTGTTTAAAGGTTCGGGATATTTTGCCTGAAATTTACCTTCTAAAAACTAGTGTCGATCTCTCATGTAATAAGTGAAAAGAAAATTTTGTTTTATTAACTAGTTTTAATTATCGTTAGGCGTTGGTGGATTGAATGTCTACCTCATGTTGAGTCTCGGACCAAAGCAGACGGTTTTCAATATGTCCGGTAACCAAGGCGATAGATGGATAATGGGGCAGGCCGACTTGGTGTCACGACAACAATTTTACTTGCTCTTCGAGGGAGTCAGAGGTTCAAGCTTCAATGGAGATATTGCCTTAGATGATATCAGCATCACATCAGGAATCTGCTCAATGCAAGGCACAACCGTCTCTACCCCACCCGTTCCATTTACTACAGCTTGTAAGTATAATTAAAAGCTAATTCGATGGATTAAATGTTTCAAATGATGGATACAGCTGTTTGTTTACCAATGTGCCATCATTTACCCATGTGCCATCATTTGTCATTGCAAGTCAGCATATTCTGTTGATCAAATGTCAAATTACATTGTGGCTATTGGAGTGTAAACTTTGCCAGTCGGATCACCCGTCAAACTGAATATATTTCAGAGGAATTGTGCCTTGGCTTGTGTGACAAAATTGGCAAAGTTTAAGCTCCAATGAATTTTCTGAAAACTGGAATTTAGTTAATTAAATTTAAAAATCTAAAATCATTCAATAGGATGAAAGTACAAATAAGACATCATTTAATTTCAGCTCCTGTAACACAGTGTACATTTGAGACAGGCTTGTGTGGATGGTCACAGGATCAGACGGACATTTTTGATTGGACGAGACAGAGTAGATCTACAACCAGCTCGAACACTGGGCCAAGTTTTGATCACACCACTCAGAGCACAAACGGTAAACTTGGCATAATATCATGTTCTCGGGGAGGTTTTGGTCCAACCCAAATCTTGACAGGGTGGAAGTATCTACGTTGAACTGGTGTTTATGTAATGTTGATTTTGATTGGGTACAGGCAAATTTTACGACGGATGTACCATGTTTCTAAACCTACCTACAGCGTCACGAATATTTTAGGGACCTGTGAAAAAAACTACTTTTAATCGACACATAATTAGAGTTTTGACATATTTTTATAGTGTAATTTTGCCGTTATTTGGCTGTTCGTTTATTTAACGTTTGACCTAATAGTTGAATTCACTATGCAATTTCCATAGAGATTACTGGAGAAATACAGCAAATTATTTACTTGAAATTTGAATCTGAAAAATAG
The DNA here is from genome assembly GCA_037043455.1 of Cyrtodaria siliqua. NCBI lineage: Eukaryota > Metazoa > Mollusca > Bivalvia > Adapedonta > Hiatellidae > Cyrtodaria > Cyrtodaria siliqua. Next base: position 112,746 of record JAWPHD010004517.1, on the reverse strand, counting down.
AATATTCACGAACCATCATTATCTTCCATTTGACCTACCCTCAAAACAGAAAAATACTAACGATGATACAATGTAAATCAGTTATGAATTTCACACTTTGTTTAATCGGACCAGGTGTAAAACATATATCTTTACACAAGGATTTTTTCGTGGGTTTCAAGTTTCCTCTCGCAAAACCATGTAAACGCTGCCATTTAAATGATTTGTACATATTTTGTAGCTTGTTATGCCCTCGCTAAAATTGGTGGGGGGCTATACTGTTTTGGCTTAGTCTGTCCGTTTGTTTGCCTTTCTGTTGTTTCTGCTCATATTCTCAAAATGCTTTTGCAAATTACTTTCATATTTTATTTGTTGATTACTAAGGTCTTGCAAAAACATTCTGTCATATTTCTGATCCCCTGCGACCATTAGGTCAAGGTCACACTCTTGGAAGTTTTGCGTTTCGGTCTGCTTTCTGTGAAATGTTAAAGGTTGTATTTTTGCTTATATTCTCAAAATGCTTTCACGAATTACTTCAATATTTTATTTGTTGATTACTAAAGTTGTACAAGATCATTCCATGATATTTTTGATCACCGGCAACCTTAAGGTCAAGGTCATACACTTGGAAGTTTTGCGTTTAGCGGGGGCATTAGTAGGATATCGACATTTCTAGTTTTGTAATAAATGTAAATTAAATCAAATTGAGAATTTGTCACTCTCACTCTTAGCCACCATCATTCTATTGACACGTTATATTTCAGGCCACTACATCTACATCGAGACGTCTCAACACCAAGCTAACGACTCTGCGCGTATCATAAGCCCCACTATCAACACCCGGGGTAGCACATGCATTCTGTTCTGGTACCACATGTACGGTTCAGATGTTAACCGGCTCTCAGTGTACATCAAGTCCGGTTCAAGTCTCGGTCAGGCATTCTGGACAAGAAGCGGTTCCCGTGGAGATTTGTGGCTTACAGCACAAGTGGAGACGGGACCTTTGTCTAACAGACAGGTATGGCATATTTATATAATCCATCCGTAGATACTTCAGTGAAACCTTTACAGAAACCTTTAGAGCTGTTTTGATGCAATATTTTTATAATACAGAAATAGAAATTTGGCAACATAAAGAAAACGTTTGAGATTTTTGAGTGTTTCTTAATTGCTGTAATGGGAAACCGAATTGTTCAAACAATTTTACTTGGGAGGCATATATTAATAGGATACCAAACATAATAACAAACAATTAAGTTTATTATTGTTGTACATTTTCCGTTTAACTTTGTGTCCACATATACACCTTCATTTGCACAAACCCATTTCCTGGGAGCATCCATCGGTTCTGCCAATATTCTTGTTTATTCTTTCTAATAATCTGTGACTTAAATATGTGTTTATTTTAACTGTTCTACTGTAATAATAAATTACAAATATATATTAAAGGCAAAATATTACCAAAATTATATTTGATATATCGGATTGTTTGCATATGTTTAAAAAATCTGTGTTCACAGGTCGTGTTTGAGGCTCTAAAGGGTAAAGGTTATCTAGGGGACATAGCTCTGGACGACATCACGATCACCAATGGAGGCTGCCCACCACCAGGTAAGGGAAAATAACAATATATAAACAGTGTATGTGTAATTCAGAGGTTTATAGTCTGGCTGCCATTTTGGAAAAATAGACGAGTTTGGGTTTCTGAATTTTGTTTTCAATCCATTAATATGTTGGTTTATTGGCATGTACATTTAGTGTTTATTTAGGATGGATTTCATGAATTTTGTGAAAAGCCTTATATCATTTTCATTGTTTGCTTTTAAATAGTTTCTAGATTCCCTGGAGAAAGTCCAAAGTAATGGAATTGTTATGTCCATTTCAGCCTTGTGGCGAGTGAGCACAACTCAAACAAACTTAAGCTTGTTATTATGAGAAATAAGTGCTGAATATCAAGGCAAATGGAAAAAAAGTGTTTTTTCTTCTCTTGACACTTGTCTTGACTGATTCATGGTTATTTCATATCCAACTGACAGAATTTCCTCTGAATTTGTTAAAGAGCCATTTTAATCTGAAGAGCATGTGGAGTGCGTGGTCCAGTGGTAGAGCACCGAACTCCGGATTGAGAGGTCATGTGTTAGATCCTCGTCGCGGCCACGTTATTTATCCTTGAGCGAGATAATTAATCCACATTGCTTGCAGTACTGGTTCTACCCAGGAAGCCATCGAGAGTGATTAATCTTAGTTGCAAGAACTTGTTTCGCAATCGATGTAAAATAAACCAATCTGTTTAAACCAATCTGAAGAGCACCTTAAGGCTGTCTCAGGCATCTTGTTTAAAAAAGCAAGTGTGCTGTAATGTAGAAATGTTAATACAAATTGCAAAACCTTATCTTTTAATTTGCAGCAATTTGTGACTTTGAAGACCAGGCACTGTGTGGCTACCAGCAGGCAGTTGATGACGACTTTAACTGGACCTGGTTCTCCGGTGCGACGAGATCCTCTGGTACTGGGCCCGCCACAGATCACACATACGGAACTCTCGATGGTCAGTAAAGTATTGATAATGACTAGAATACGTATTGTTGGTATAAAATGTAGGCAGGAATTTACACTCTTATCAGATTTAGTTCATAGAACATATATATTGTTTTAGGCTAAAATATCAGCAGAGTGAAGATAATTATTTACATATATTTTTCATTCAATGAAATCCATTTGTAAAATGTGTAATAACCTCAAAAACAGGGTCACTGATATTCCTGCCAGCTTCTTGGAAATTCTCGATGTGTTATAGAACATATGTTTTGACTCGTTTTATGTCAGCACACGTAAATGGATATGTATGCACTGTGTTACCATGGAGACCAGGTAATACTGAAATGTGGAAAAACCTAATTTGACATTTTAATTAGGTGACTTTAAGTTCTACATGTAGATAGACATTAGTATTGGGTAACCATTAATACAAAGTAATGCAGAAATGTTGGAAAACCAACTTTTATTAATCCTTTCGCCACCAAATTTCCAATGTCGTCTGCTAGAATTTGAATTCTAACTTTCCTATGCTATTTTATATGTAAAGTGTTCTGGAAAACATTCTTACTGTCAGTGGTGAACAGTGTAAACCATGATCAGCCTGCACATTATATGCAGGTTCATCTGCATTTACATTGGTTGTAAAAATCGATGTTTTTGACTGTGGCAACGAAAGGTTAATATTTTATTTTTGCTAAGGTCACTATGTGTATACGGAAGCGTCGGCGCCACGTAAGCAGGGAGACAAAGCGAGACTGGTCAGTAAGGTATACCCGACATCAAACAACCAGTGCCTCACCTTCTGGTACCACATGTATGGCGCTAGCGTCAGCTCGCTGAATGTGTATGCTAGCTCGTTTAACCGTCTTGGTCAGGCGATCTGGAACATGTATGGTAACCAAGGCAACCAATGGCTCATGGCACAGGTCACCATTCAGACATCCACACAGTATCAGGTAGGGATTAAACAGATGAATAATAATTTAAAATAAAAGTTTTACTTTTCTTTCATGCACCTTATAATAATTTACCTACTTAAAATGAGTGATGTAAGACATGACCTAATTTAGACGCTCTTTAATACAAAAGGAGATGTTCAGTACTGGTTCTACCCAGGAAAAATGGGTGGTCTGCCTCCACCACAAAAAATCGACCGTCATATATAACCTTACATGTGTTGAAAATGATGTAAAACACCATACAAACAAACAAATAGTTACTTTGGAGTTAATGGGATTTAGCTTTGGACTTGCAAAGTCATTCCTTCGAGAGACGCATGGCAATCTTGCTAGATTTTCACCTAATTGGTCACTGTTCATCAATGAAGCATACAATAAGCATGAGCAACTAACTGTTTGATTTCAGTGAAATGTATACATCGAGGGTTCAGTGCAAAACTATTGTATCTCTTTCTTTATTCGTATGTAGTTACTATAGTTTTGCACTGAGCCCTCGACATGGAGTAATGAGCATAGACCCAAAGAAGTATGTAGTAATAAATTTGTTAATTTGAAGAACTTTTTATTTATTGTTTGTAAAAATTGCTGAGACCACTTCTGTTGATCATGCGGTGTTCGCTAGCGCTTTAGGTTTTGACTACAGTATGTCTTGCATCACATATTTGTCCTGTGTAGCTCTGTCGGGAGCGTCTCCGTCTGCAAGTGTAATTTTAGTGTTCAGTCCCACAAAGTGGTACTTTTTTTTTCTTGATTTCCGTCAAAATATCTTTTTTCTATTTAGTAAATATTCAATAATGGTAGATGTGTATTGTTTATTGTAATTATTGGTGTTATAAAAGCTAAACTTGACGGCTAATGCAGCTTTAAAGAGATTTGAAAGCAATAATTGACATCAAGATTGCTGTGTGGCACTTCTATAAATGAAGTGCTGACTTGTTATTGAATAACTATTGCAGGTCGTTTTTGAGGGTATTCGTGGCTACGGTATAAATGGAGATATAGCAATTGACGATGTAGGACTGACCCCAGGAGCTTGCCCCGGTGTCGGAACATGCGACTTTGAGTCTCAGCTCTGTGGCTGGTCCCAAAGACGGGACGACGTATTTGATTGGACACTAAAAAGAGGAAGTACTCCGTCATCGAATACTGGACCTACGACCGATCATACACTTGGCACTACAACGGGTAAGTATTTTTAGCCGCAGGCTTATAGTTTGGTGATTTGCGTCTGTCTGTCCGTCTGTCAATTTGATTTGACGTTTTGGTTAAAAATTTAGTTAGAAAGCTTTAAAACTTGGCACACACGTTCAGTAGCATTACACAAGGTTATATGACAAGAACCATAACTCTGTCATGTATTTTACTTGAATTATCCGCCTTTTTACTTAGATTTTTCAGTTAAAATGTTGAATTCCCAATTGGGCATTCGCACCACTGTTGGTGCTTCACTTGTTATAATAAAACTTGAGTTTCCGGGAACTTCAATTTTTGTATAAGAGTACATACAGAATATGAATTACACATTAATTATATTCTCTCTCTCATATATTTACAGGCAGAAATGTATCAGTGCTGCAGATAAGCTTTCAGCACAATGCGTGTTTTACGCATGAAAAAAACAACATTACTTATTACTTACTTATTTACATTTACAAATGTGTATCCTTAGTTAAAAACAAGCGACAAAGCATTAATGTAAAATGTTTACTCTTTAGTCATTTAAAAATTATTGCGTGTTTTGTCTTTCACTTACATATATACGTTCAACATTGCTTCTGTCTTTTTTAACTGGCATTAAAGGCATTTGCTGTAGTTTTCCATGCGCAGCTTATTTGGGCGATTTCGCTTCTAAAACTATTGGATGGATTTTCCTTAAAATTTACTGGAATGTTGCTTTTGATGTCTAGTTCTATTTTTTGTCTTTTTTTTTATTTATTTTTTTTATTTATTTTTTTATTTTTTTTCAATTTTTTTTTCAATTTTTTTCAATTTTTTTTATTGTCTTTATTTACATAAAGGCCTATTATTAGATACATAAAAGAGGGAAAATATAGCATTTTGTAAAAATTCCAACAAAATTAAAAAATTTAAGCATAATGGTACGGTTCCAAAAACCAATATTAAATCTCAATATGCATGGTGACCTATAAATTTTATTGAATATATTTTCTAAATATATGTTCAAATAAGTGCCTAGGAAGTTTGAACAAATTCTGTTATTAGGAATATAACAAAAAGGAAAATATACCATTTCTATATAATTTCATACAAAACTTGGCCTTTTAGCATAGGGGTAGCGTTTCAAATTCTTTTTCTAAACAAGCATGGGGACCTATCATTTTTATTGCACATTTTGTTTTTATATATGTTAAATTATGTGCTTAGAAAGTTTAAAAAAATTCTGTTATTGGGAACATACAAAAAAAAAAAAGGAAATTGTATCATTATGGGCTAATTTGTGCATAAATTGTGGTAATGGTCTCAACAGATTTTTAAAAAAAATATAGATTTTACATAAAGATGAGCTTTAAATGTTATTGTAATTAAATGTTCTTTACTTTAATACAATTTTAGCAGAATTGTGACCAATGAATAAATGATTAGACTTCAAAAATATCTTATTTAGCTATTTTATGGACTTGTTCAACTTTTTGGACAGACTGACATGACGGTGGCATTACAAATTCTTTTTTAAAATTTTAACAAGCATGGTGACCTACCATTATTTTTGCCTTTTCTGTCTATATATATAACAGACTTACTGTACAAAAAGTTTAAAGAAAATCTGTTATGCAGAAAAAACTATAGAAAATGTCTTTAAATTGTTTCAAACAGCCAACAAAAATCCTTCCATCCATCCCACTTTGGTCCAGAGCATATCTATGAAACTTCACATAATGATAGAGGGCAATAAAAAGAAGTGCAGAGTGCAAGAACCGTAAATCTGCCATCATTCAAATTAGAGTTATTGCCCTTTGTAATTTTATACTTAGAAATTTGTCCAGAGCATATCTTCAAAACTACTGATGGGACTACAATAAAACTTCACACAATAATAGAGGGCAATAAGAAGAAGTGCTGAGTGCAAGAAACGTAACTCTGTCATAATTTAAATTCGAGATATTGCCCTTTGTAATTTTATACTTAGGAACATTGTCCAGAGCATAACTTAAAAACTACTGATGGGACTACAATAAAACTTCACACAATAATAGAGGGCAATAAGAAGAAGTGCTGAGTGCAAGAAACGTAACTCTGTCATAATTTAAATTCGAGTTATTGCCCTGAGGAATTTTATACTTAGGAACATTGTCCAGAGCATAACTTAAAAACTACTGATGGGACTACAATGAAACTTCACACAATGAAAGAGGACAATGAGAGGAAGTGCAAAGTGCAAGAACTGTAACTCTGCCTTCATTCAAATTAGAGTTATTGTCCTTTGTAATTTTATACATAGAATTTTTATCCAGAGCATAACTTCAAAACTACAGGTGGGACTGCAATGAAACTTCACATAATGATAGAGGGCAATGAGAGAAAGTGCAGAATGCAAGAACCGTAACTCTGTCTTCATTCAAATTAGAGTTATATCCCTTCGTAATTTTATGTCCGGAGCATAACTTCAAAACTACTTATGGGACTATAGTACAATTCTTGTCCGGGAGCATTATTAAAAAAACAGTCATGATACTTTAATGAAACTTCACACAGTGATAAAGAGGAAGTTTCAAGCACAAAACCATAACTCTATCTTAATTCAAAATAGGATTATTGCCCTTTGGAATTTTATATGGACATATGGCCTTTTTACCATATATGGTAAATTGACAAAATACATTTAAAAGCAAAGAAAATCACTGCAAATTGATTAAAAGTAAATATAAATATGTAAAATATATAAATTGTATGCTTTTTTTCACTGGCAGTGATTTTCTTTGCTTTAAAGGGGCTCTACCTATATCATTTTGTCCACCAGTTGATATAAACTTTACTTAATTATAAAGAGGACTATGAAAAAGGTAAATGGCAATAGTTTCACCCAATGTAATATGCGTTTTGCTGGGTAAAAAAAAGGATTGAAAAGATCGGATTTTTGAAATTGTATTCGTAATTGTTTTAGACAAGCCGATTGCGGAGATTTTCCGATCTTATTCGTTTACAATCGGAACTACCTCGTCTGATTAGCGAAGAGTTCCGATCGATTCGTTTGCTATCGGAACTGCGCCTAATAGTTTGTAATCGCATTGCGCATGTCCGAGAAAATCGTAAGAACTCGTAGTTCTCCGGCAGGAATAAACGGCTGGGCAGCATTTTATTCAAGATATTGTGTTGATCATAATTAATAATTTACAGAACTGGAATACGAACCATATTTCTTCTTAGAATACTCATAAAATAGCGTTTTATACATATAAATATGTAATATTAAGTATTTAATATTTTACATTAAAAATCGCGTAGATATAGGTAGTGCCTCTTTAAGACATTTTGTCAATATGCAATATATGGGGGAAAGGCGTTATGACATCATCGTTCCAAGATGTCCGCCTTCATTTATGTTTCTTTTCACATTTTCAATAGGTCATATCTCCTTTATTTTTCATGGCATTTTGATAATTCTTTCAGCTTTGTTCAAGTTGGACCTTTAAAATAAACCTTGTCTGAAAATAGCACATCATCCCTTTAATATTGATTATAAGAATAGTATAAAGAAAATTATTTTCACATATTATAACTGTTGATACTATTGAACCAATAATATATCTAAACCGATGTTAAAATATGAAGAAAAAATGAAAACTCAAAATTATATTAAATTATATGCAAGCAGATCAAAATGATACTGGATTAATAAATCGAGACGCATATTTTCATAATTGATAAAAACTTCAAGATAGCCGTGTGTCCCTTTAATTGTTGAATCAATTTAATCCTCGTCATATTTATCTGCAGGTCAGTACCTGTACATTGAGACGAGCAGCCCGCGTAAATCCGGCGACTTCGCTGTGATCCAGTCACAGGTGATCCCGAACAGTCCTGCGAACTGCTTCATGTTCTGGTACTTCATGCATGGAGCGAGCGTCGGGTCACTGAACGTCAGTTACCAAATGCAGAACACGCCTGGTGTCAAGATAATCTGGAGCCTCAGCGGGGAGCAGGGTAGCATATGGAAGCAAGCATACGTGGATATTAAAGGCCTTCCTGAAACTTTCCATGTGAGTAGGTTTTATGTCTTTATGTCCAGGGCTCAAAATTATCACTAGTCCGGTAGCCCCAGGCTGGTAAAAATGCTGCCGGGCTACCAAATGTTTGTGTCTGGTTAGTCGATGTGCTAGTAAAAAAAAAATTCAAATAAATCTGATCTAACCTTTTGAAAACCTGATATTTCTATAGTTTCAATAAATGCATTATTAACAATCGGGCATTAATAACAATTGATTAACAATTGGCCATTATTAACAATCGGGCATTAATAACAATTGATTAATAATTGGCCATTATTAACAATCGGGCATTAATAACAATTGATTAACAATTGGCCATTATTAACAATCGGGCATTAATAACAATTGATTAACAATTGGCCATTATTAACAATCGGGCATTAATAACAATTGATTAACAATCGGGCATTAATAACAATTGATTAACAATTGGCCATTATTAACAATAGGGCATTATTAACAATTGGGCATTATTAACAAAATTTGGCATTATTAACAATCGGGCAATAATAACAATTGATTAACAATTAGGCATTATTAACAGTTGGGCATTATTAACAATTGGCCATTATTAACAGTTGGGCATTATTAACATTTGGACATTATTAACAATCGGGCATTATTAACAATTGATTAACAATTGGGCATTATTAACATTTGGCCATTATTAACAATTGGGCATTATTAACAATAGGGCATTATTAACAATTGGGCATTATTAACAATAGGGCATTATTAACAATTGCCTCAGTAAGCAAAATGAGTGGGTTAATCAAGGGTTCTTAAAATACCCATGATTAAATACGCGTAAAATGAACTACGCTCCAGTTTTGGTTAAAGCTGTTTATATTGTGTCTATATATAGAGTTTGAGTTATCATAATATGTAAATATACCTCGTCGTCAGTAGGTTTAGAAAAAATGTACATCTGTTGTAAAATTTACCTTTTTATTGCGGGATAGAGACGAAACATTTGAATGTACTCCTATTTTCTTGGTGATTTTAAAGCTTCCTGTGTAAAAAAAAAATTCATTTATCCCATTACAGTTGTTAGTAACAGCAGACGTAGGAAGTAGTGTGCTTGGTGATATTGCAGTAGACGATTTCAAGCTGGATCAATACCCATGTAAAACAGGTGAGTCTTCGATAGCCTTTGCGTCCATTGTAAACCCAGATCAGCCTGCGAGTTACATTTGTCACATAAATGGAATGGTTCTGATCAGTCCATTATATATATATACTTGGAGACTTTTCTAAGACTACACTTTTTGAAATCCGATAACTTTTTTATTGTTTGACCGATTTCTATAAAATTGTGCATGTAATAATTTAAACCGATTGTGCAGCTAAATCAAGCAAATTATATCAATTTTAATTACTGAAAACAGGCAACATGCATTGTGCGTGCTTTATGCATTTTCACGTCAGAAAATTAAAATTTGTGCAAACAATGTTATATTTCTTTACAATTTATTTTTTAAGACAACTTTCCAACCAAAAAAACGCATTATATTGATAATTCATTCATTGTTCGTGAAATTAATATATTTTCAGTTTTGTCTTAAATAATTTTGGGTGGGTTAAGATGTTTTCATCCATTTTCTAAATAGAATTTTATAACGTTATTTGCAGCTGAAAAGATGCGAAAAGAAAACATAAATTGTTTTTAATTTAATAATTTATAATATTTTTTCTCGATATTTGCTACATAATTCACAATACTGTGACTATTTAAATAAAATATCCGAATACCATTACATTTTCAAAGGAACACAAACATAATTGCATATTCCTGATTTATTTTGATATAAGGATTACACCTAATACAAAATATTTACTCAAAACATAATTTATTAAAAATATTGAAATTATGAAAATTTCGCAACACCATTTTGTGAGTTTTAGTTTTTATAAAAACGACGGTACGGTTTGGTTTTCAGAGCATATATCAAATTATATACCTTAACGAGTAATATTTTCGATTATTTTTATTATAATATACATACATGAATTGTACCAAATACATTTTTGGCCAATCCATACAAAAATATGGTAAAAATAAAACCGTCTTAAAAAGTGTAGACTTAGAAAAGTCTCCAAGTATATATGTAGCAGGTTAAGGGTTAATTGTTGCTGTTAAACGGGTCAAAAGTCATTGCATTATTTGGTTTGTCACTATTGTTATGCCCCCAAAGGGAGACATATACTAATCCCGCTGTCCATCCCTTCGTCCTTCCATCCGAAACAATCATGTCTCGGCCATAACTTTGAAAGAACTGAAGGGATTTCCACGAAACTTGTCACAAATGTTAACCACAATGAGGTGTGTCATTCGCAAGAATCAAGTCAGTACCTCAAAGGTCAAGGTCATATTTGGCGGACAAAGGCAAAATTAGTCAAAATTTGCGGGTGCATTTGTAACTTATTGGTGACATTTCTTGTTAGATTTTACTTCAATATTCTTGTATTGTACTTAAAAATTAGGAATACCCCCACAATAGTTTGCTAAGAAAGTTTCAGTGTGATTAACAAATATTCATTACGGAGTCCGAGTATTAACTCTCATTCCCCATCCAACCTTCTACAAGAAGCAAAAACAGGGTTGGCTGGGGTATGAAATAAAACCTTAATTTCGGCTTAAAAACTTTGCATATTGTAAAATTAAAACATTTAATATGTAATTTTAAACAGGTTATCACATTTTTGAAGTAAAAAATGTTTTTAAACATATTTTATTGTCGAAATATCCGTTATAAAATCCTGATAATGCAAGCTTTCTCATTGTTTAATGGAATAAAGGTGGGACCACGAATTCTTGCATGCCGGACAAGGATATCCGTCATTTTACCGGGGCTAGATATTTCCATCTCACCCTAGGGTCCAGATAAAATTCACGCGCGCCAACATCCGGTATGCAGGAAAACATGCAAAAGATCAATAGCTGGCGGCGTCAATGCACAACATTTCTCTGATGTGCTAGAAAAATAATCTATCATGGGTATTCGGTTCAGATAGGAAATTCCAATCCTCTGTATAAGTGTTTTAATCGAAACCTCGGCAGAGCCTCGGTTCCGATAAAAACAAGTATACCTCGGGTTGGAATTCCCAATCTTCACCGGATACCCATGAAAAATGCTTATAATGCAAATAGTGTAAAGAATAACTAGCTATATATGGCTATTCTTTTAAAGGGACATATGGCAATCTTGATTTTTTTAAACCTGCGATGTCATGTTAGGTTTTCTACATAATTTGCATTTGTTCAATCATTAATTTAATGTTAGTTATGAGAAGAGTATAAAAAAAATGTTTTTGCATATTAATAACTGTTGATTATATTGCACCTATTATATATTTAAATATATGGTAGAATAATGAAGACAAATTGAAAAGTAAAAATTGTATTTAATACATGCAAGCGGGTTTAAAGTTAAAATCATTACGTGGTCCGAGTATTAACTTTCATACCCCATCCATCGCTTCTCCAAGAAGCGAAAACGGGGTTGGCTGGGGTATAAAATAAAACCTTAATTTCGGCTTACATTTAATAGGTAATTTTAAACAGATTATCACGTTTTTTTTCATTAATTTTTTTTTTAAACATGTTTTATTGTCAAAATATCTGTTATAAAATCCTGCTAATACAAACTGTCCCATCGCTTAATGGAATTAAGGCGGGACCACGTAATGGATTTTAGGTTAAAGGGATTTGCGGCAATCTTGTCAGTCATTAAAATTAGCACCTCAATTTATTAATCCAGTATCAGTTTGACTGTATAAACCTAATTAAATAAACATGATTAAATAACAAATAATTATTTATTATTATTTATTTATTTTTTCATTATTTTACCATACTAGGTTTAACAATATTTTTTGGTGCATTGTAATCAGTTATTAATAATATGCAATAGTGGATTAATAAATCTAGAAGATAATTTTAATGCCTGATAAAAAACCTTCAAGATTGCCATGTGTCCCTTTAAGAAGCAAGATGGTGATGTATTCCCTAAAAAGATTGTAAAGAGTTATGAACAAATTGCTTGGGTAAAAAAAATGTTTATTTTTGTCAAATAATCATGAAAAGAATTAAAAAGTATGGTAAATAAAATTATGTTCATTTAACTGTATAGAGGGGTTTTGGCAAATATATGGCTTAATTTCCTTGAATGTTCTTAAGATGTATTCAAATATGTGGTGTTCATTTATTTGACAGAAAACTTCAACAACAAGACGTTTGACTGTAACGACCAACCACACACCAAGATCAACATCACTCAAGTTTGTGATTTCAAGTCCGACTGTCCAAACGATGCAGACGAATTAAACTGCGGTATGGTCAATTACTTACTTACTTAAAGTCCCCCAAATTTGGCCCCGTCCCGGGCGTCACAGTTTTACATAGATTTATATAGTAAAACAATTAAAAAATCTTTACTCTGAAACTACAAGAGCCAGAGGTTTAATATTTTGCATTTACTATGAGCTTATGGTCAAGTTTATTCAAATGGTGACCCTGGGGTCACATTTGGCCCTGCCCCAGGTGTCACATGTTTTACATAGACTTGTATTGGGAAAAACTTAAAAAATCTTCTTCTGAAACCACAAGGCACACATACAGCTCTCATATATTACATGTAGCCCTGGGGTCACATTTGGCCCTGCCCCAGGGGTTACACTCTAGCACCTTCATTTTGTATTTGATCTTTACCAAACTTTGTCAGTGTCTTTATATCAATGTTAACACACCAGAGGCCACATTTCTTGAACAATCTTAACCAAACTTGCACAGATTGTATATGACCATACGATTTCGAAGAAGTTCGATAATGGGCCAGTACTCATGTGATCGATTTAGGGCCATCCCATCTTGGCCCTCTTGTTTTTCATGGCATTTTGATAATTTTTTCAGCTTTTTTCAAGTTTATCAGAGCCCATTAAAATAGTGCTTTAATTGTTTAAAAATAGTGCATCAAATCCTTTAAGTGATCTTAAAATACCATGTGTACCATAATAGCGTAATACAGCAGTTGGGCGGAAAATAATGGTATTTTAGGAAGTAGCTGTAGAAACATTAGTTGCATGATAAATATGGATAAATGTTTCAGACAATAACATACAGCTAGTTTGCATTAATCAATCGTATGTCCTGCCAAAAAGTGGTAGTTTACCTTTAATTTACCGATAAAATATGGCAGATTATTTTTACTTTTAGGAAGCTGTAGTTTTGAACAAGGACAGTGCGGTTGGGCTGATATAAGTTCCGGGTCGCAGCAGTGGCTCAGTGGAAGCAATGTTACCAACACCTTCAACATGGGACGTGGACCATCGTTCGATCACACTATGGGCAGCAGTTTAGGTAGGCAAAATTCATGTTTCATGGGTGTTGTGCTTTTACTTCAGCTGTTGTTATTTTCACAGTATTAATTAATAGTTTAAATAAAGTTTTTTATTTTTATTTTTTATTTCCAGGGTTTTTGCTTGATCAGTGTTATTAATTTGATTGCTGTTATTTCCACTGTTCTTTTCTTTTTTGTTCATTTTTTATTTTTGGCGTTTTTTTCCCTGATATTCTTTCACTGTTTTCATTTTAAAAGTGTTATTTTTATTTTAATGTTTAAAATTATTTGCATAGGGTTACATTTTGTTTCTGTTCTCGATATTTCACTTTGTGTTTGTTTGTTACTTTACAGGTCACTATGTATTTGTTGATGGAGCATCGGGCACATTTGGTAACATGGCCGAGCTGATAGGGCCCACCCTCCAGCCATGCAGCTCTACATGTCAGATAACATTCTACTATCACATCATGGGCTCAGGTGAGTGTCAGACCGTCCCTCCGTTCGTCCGTCCGTCTTTACAGTGCTATACTTCTGTGTCGAAGTGTGTGTTGCAGTAGATGTAATTCTGATTCATTGAACCAGTCAATAAAAAAAAAGAACACGCACAAGAGTGTTTGAATGTGACCAGTGTCCAACTGATAACATGAAGCAGAAGGTGTGTCCATACATGAAGTTGCATATTAATAAAAGTTACAATTGAATCTGCTTTTGCAAAAAAAATCAAAAAAAAACTGCTGCTGTTGAAAAGAAAATTTCATGTGTGTTGTGTATCAGTTTGAACGGATTACTCCTTCTTGAAATAAGTGTAGGCATGGATCCGATCGTATAGACGTAAGGGAGGGTTTGTTGTAGTATTTGTGTTTGAAAGGGAGTATTTTAAAGGCTATAAAAGTAAGGGATGTTGTGGCATCTCGGTTTGAAATGGCTTATTGTCTCCAAATCGCTGTAGGTGGGGATTAGAGAATATAGAGGAAAAGGAGGGTTTGTTGGGTATTCTGTGTTTGAAATGGATTATTGTCTCCAGATTGCTGTAGGTGGGGGTTAGAGACTATAAATAGAGGAAAGTATGTGTATAGGTGGGGTGGGGATGGGAGAGATTGGAGACTATAGAAGTTAGGTGGTGTGTTGGATTATTGTCTCCAGATTGCTGTAGGTGGGGGTTAAAGACTATATATAGGGGAAAGTGTGTGTATGGGTGGGGTGGGGATGGGAGAGATTGGAGACTATAGAAGTTAGGTGGTGAGTGTTTTCCTTTGAGAGGTATGGTAATGCTGAAGATTTACTCTGCTAATATAGGTATAGGTTACCTCCACTTGGCCATCAGAGAGAACATGAAGGACACCGTGCTTTGGGAACAGGACAGTGCAGTCGGCAACAAGTGGACTCTGGCCACCGTGGACATCGGCAGAATATCAAGACCTTTCCAGGTATATGCCAAACAATAAACAATATTGTATCGAAAATAAAAGGAGAACATGTCGGTGAACAATTGTGGGAAAAGTGTGAATATCCACTAGCCGTTCTTATGATAGATGTGGTGAAGATTTTTGACAAATACGGGTAATATTAAAATAGTTCTTCCGTTTAATTAGTATTTGAAATTAATGTGAAACAATGTAACTGATTTGACTAAATTTTGATGTATGAATTCATTTCTGTCAATGTATTAAAATCTTTTTTGAGGTTGTATTCGGATAAGACGTGTCTTTATTACAGATCAAGTTGCAGGCACACAGATCCTTCAGCATGAATGGTGACATTGCCTTGGATGACGTACAACTTATCAACTGTAACTTCCCACGTGAGTTATTGTTTGTTGCAGTTGACTTGACTTGAAGATGCTGATATGTTGGCATTTTTATATCTCATTGGACATTATGTGGTCCTGCCTTAATTCCATTAAGTGATGGGAAGGCTTATATTAGCAGGATTTTATAATGGATATTTCGACAATAAATCATGTTTAAAAACATTATTTACTGAAAACATGTGATAACCTGTTTAAAATATCTATTAAATGTTTTAATCTTACAATATGCAATTTTTTAAAGCCAAAATTAAGGTTTTATTTCATACCCCAGCCAACCCCATTTTCGCTTCTTGGAGAAGGGGTTGGATGAGGTATGAAAGTTTATACTTGGACCATGTAATGGGTATAGGTATTTAAGAGTTCTTTAAAACAGACTTTAAAGACGTCCTTCTGTTTGTATTGATGTAAATGATAGAATAAAATAAGGTCAAGAGAATTAACTTTCAGAAGGTTAAAAGAAGATTTTATTTCATCCTCAGAAGTTGAGACTGTCAGTGAATCTTGAAGTCTCCAACTGCTTTTTGTAATCTTTAACTTTACTTTTCACGTGCAGCTGTACAGCCATCGTGCTCGAACTCCCAGTTCCGATGCCAGCGTGGCTCGTGTATCGACCAGACCAATGTGTGCGATTTCAACGATGATTGTGGGGATGGAAGTGATGAAGCCAGCAGTGTCTGCAGTATGCATGTTTACCTCATTCTTTAATATACATCTGTCATTTAGAATGTTGTTTGTCCAAAACATACATATTTTGGTATTCCAATTTTTGTTTTACCATACCTCCATGTAGAATTAACTTTCTCCCCTTGAACAATACTGGTACTTGTTGTCATTTTGTGGTGGTTTAAACACCAAATAAATGTAAAATAAATATTTGGTTCCAAAAACTAAATATTAGTATAGCTTTATTGTTACTAAATGAACTTTAAAATGATAATATCACAAATGTTTAAAATATCAAGATAGGACCTTCTAACTCTATTACCTTTAATTACTATGTAATAACTAGATTTGCAATCAATTATAAAATAAAGGTCTTTGCACTCACTACTTTAATGTTATGTATGTATGTTGACTTTGTTTACAGACAGCTACCAGTCAAGATGTAATTTTGAGGCAAGCATCTGTGATTGGACGCAAGATACCACAGATCAATTTGATTGGACGAGAGCAACAGACAAAACGGCTTCTGCCGGAACAGGACCCACACGTGACCACACGGAGGGAACCAGTTCAGGTGAGATATTACTGCCCGTTTGCCAGTAGTGTTTGTTTTAATTTAAATCGATAGGAAATAGCTCAGCCAATCAGAATGTATAAAATTCCTAATTATGCGTTAAAATAGTTGAATATAAAATCTGACCGAAACAATACATACACTTTTCATTAAATATCTGCTTTATATTATTTTTTTGAGAATGATCATATATTATTTCTGAATCCCAACTATAACAAAATAATTATTTTATAGGGCTAGAATTTTATGTAAGAATCACAAAATCCATTATAATAACACTAACCAGTCAAAAAAGGGAACTAAAAACCCCCACTAAAATGTTGTTGTTTTTTTAAAAAACAAACGTTTGTTCATACTCTTTTAGCTTTAGGCTGCTATTGATTGTTCCATTGAGGAATACTGTTTCAATGTAAATACAAAATAAAACTTTTAAAAAGTTTAATCCATATTTTAATACCATTATGCATTGTTATATGAGAGCTTGCACATTATTTTTGTACCCACTCATCCTGCAGGAAAAATACTGTCTGAACACAAGGAGTCTTGCACAATGTTATGCTTGTCCCTCGTCCTACATTTCCCTCCATCGGTATGATAAAATAGATATTGCATCGCAATGAGGGTGAAAAGGATATTGAAGACCTCTAGAAAAATACTATTGCTCCGGTTGACATTATTTTCCTCAAATTGACAATATCCACTGTCACCCTCACTGGAATGCAATATATATATAGTACCCTCAAGAATCATTGACAGGCATACCTGTACATCTGGGCATTTTTGCAGGTCACTACCTATATATCGAGTCCTCAGCTCCCAGAAGAAAAGGTGACCGAGCACGACTCATCAGTAAAACATTCCTGGCAACTACCACCCAAACCAGAGCGACCACCACACAACAGTGTACAGTAAGTCTTATCCGTTTTTTTTCATTTGTCTGTCTGTTGACTGTCCATCCGTCTGTCCTTTTAAAAAGAAAGATGATGAGTTCATGTAATACAAGGCTTATTGAAAGGTTATTCGCTGCTGTCGCCGAGTGTTGAGGGGCCACATGTCAAAATAATCCTAATGTTAGACTCTCAAAAACAGTTCATAGTTCTGTTTGATTTGTTTTAGGTCTGTGTGTTATACTTTTCATACAAATATGTTCTATGATTTAGTTCAGACATTCTATTTTTCAGTTAAATATTCTATATTTTTGTTAAATATGTTCTATGTGTTCTATGTTTCAGTTCCATATGTTCTATGTTTCATTTTCGTATGTTCTATGTTTCAGTTTCATATGTTCTATGTTTCAGTTCCGTATGTTCTATGGTTCAGTTCCATATGTTCTATGTTTCAGTTCCGTATGTTCTGTGTTTCAGTTCCGTATGTTCTATGTTTCAGTTCCATATGTTCTATGTTTCAGTTCCGTATGTTCTATCATATGTTTGGCACTCAGATTGGTTCTCTCAATGTTTACACAAGAAACTCTGTCGGAGGACAGCTCAATCAAATCTGGCAGAAATCTGGCAACATCGGAGACTTTTACGAGAGGATTGACATTCAAATATTTCAATCGCAGGCATTCCAGGTAATTTCCATACAGGTTGCTTTTTTGCTAAATTCATTCTTTTGCAAAAAAACAACAAATGTTTAACAAAAAAATTCAAAATGGCAGGTTACAAAATTAAGTTTCATAGTTTACGTGTTTTTGAAGCTTTTGATGTAAATAGAATTAGGTTATAATTTCCGGAGGAAAATTTCACAACGTTCGATTGCTCATCAGTTAAAGAAACTAAACTGCCAAATAACAGCAAAATTACACTACAAAACTTTTTATCAAAACAATAATAAATATATATGCGCCGATAAAAAGTTGGGGTTTATTCATGGGTTCTTAAAATTGAATCTGCATAAAATTAATTATTAGTTGATTCGGCGCTCCAGTTTTGGGGTTTTGCCTGGCTGGTTAAAGTCATTTATATTGTGTCTATAGAGTTTGGATTCTCAAAATATGTCAGTTATATATATACCTCGTCATCAGTAGTTTTAGAAACGGTGCACATATGTTGTAAAATTTGGATGTTGTTGGCGGGATAGCTACTTGAATTCAAATCCCTTTCATTCTACATGTAGGTAAGGATATTTTCACAATAATATGCTAGGTACCATTGCACCAACTACAGTAAACTATGTGGGTCTACAAAATATTCGGAAGAAAACTTACCACATTTATTTAACTTGTGGTATGGGAATGTAATAAAGCCATTACATTAATATTATAATTCTCTAGTGTAATAAATATGCAAAATGAAGGCCAAATCAGTGCTTGTTTTTTTTCTGTTCAGCTCAGTTACAGTGCCATCAGAATTGTCAGAAGTTTTGATTGCTCGATGTCATACGGAGAATACGGAGAAGTTTTGATTGCTCGATGTCATACTGAGAAGTTTTGATTGCTTGATGTCATACGTAGAAGTTTCGATTGCTCGATGTCATACGGAGAAGTTTCGATTGCTCGATGTCATACTGAGAAGTTTCGATTGCTCGATGTCATACGTAGAAGTTTGGATTGCTCGATGTCATACGGAGAAGTTTTGATTGCTCGATGTCATACGGAAAAGTTTTGATTGCTCGATGTCATACGGAGAAGTTTTGATTGCTCGATGTCATACGGAGAAGTTTTCATTGCTCGATGTCATACGGAGAATACGGAGAAGTTTTGATTGCTCGATGTCATACTTAGAAGTTTTGATTGCTCGATGTCATACGTAGAAGTTTCGATTGCTCGATGTCATACGGAGAAGTTTCGATTGCTCGATGTCATACGGAGAAGTTTGGATAGCTCGATGTCATACGTAGAAGTTTAGATTGCTCGATGTCATACGGAGAAGTTTCGAATGCTCGATTTCATATGGAGAAGTTTTGATTGCTCGATGTCATACGGAGAAGTTTAGATTGCTCGATGTCATACGGAGAAGTTTCGAATGCTCGATGTCATACGGAGAAGTTTTGATTGCTCGATGTCATTTCGATTGCTCGATGTCATACGAAGAAGTTTAGATTGCTCTATGTCATACGGAGAAGTTGCGATTGCTCGATGTCATACGGAGAAGTTGCGATTGCTCGATGTCATACGGAGAAGTTTCGATTGTCGATGTCATACGTAGAAGTTTTGATTGCTTGATGTCATACGGAGAAGTTTTGATTGCTCGATGTCATACGGAGAAGTTTCGATTGCTCGATGTCATACGGAGAAGTTTTGATTGCTCGATGTCATACAGAGAAGTTTCGATTGCTTAATGTGATATGGAGAAGTTTTGATTGCTCAATGTCATACGGAGAAGTTTTGATTGCTCGATGTCATACGGAGAAGTTTTGATTGCTCGATGTCATACGGAGAAGTTTTGATTGCTCGATGTGATATGGAGAAGTTTGGATTGCTCAATGTCATACGGAGAAGTTTTGATTGCTCGATGTCATACGGAGAAGTTTTGATTGCTCGATGTCATACGGAGAAGTTTTGATTGCTCGATGTCATACCGAGAAGACCGAAGCAACCTACGATATCATCATAGAACATCAATATGATAACATTGATAAGATGCTTGGGAAAGCCTTGCATCATATAATTCTTTCCAACTTTTCCAACCAATACTTTGGTATTAATCAGGCACTCATATAAGATCCTCCATTTCCATTAATGTTCTTTAATTATATATTACCTTGTGTACACTAATGCATCTGTGCGTCTGCGAAAGCTCTATGAAAAACGTTTTTTGTGTCTTTTATCAATCTTTCTAAAACTATTTTTAGGTTGTGATAGAGGGTGTGGTTGGTAATGGTTACCTTGGTGATATTGCCATTGACGATGTCTCCATGACACCAGGTTGTCAGCTTGCATCACGTGAGTGCCCTTTTAGTTTGCTCATGTCATAGTATTAAAGTAGACCTATATACATATACGAATGAAGGGACTTTTTTAAACAACTAGGGGCAAAAATGAAATAATATAGTTTTTTTCTTTCTTAATTTCTAGAGTTACTACAAAAGTATTGCATTAAGTGATTTTATTTTTTCCTTCATTGCATCTTCTATGTCTTAAACATGAATTTAAATATTTTACTAATTATATATACAATTAATGATTGTTTAATGTCAAGGTCGTGCCATATTTCATAACTAAGCAGTTGTCCAAAAAAATAAAATAATTTCCTTATTAAATATAAATATTTAAATCTTTATGTATTTATTTCAAAGTCTCAGTATTTTCATTTTAAATTCTCAGTGTTTTCATTTCAAAGCTGTAGTGGGAGAGTTGATTTACATGTACAACTTTACAACTTGCCTTTACAGAGACGCTGCCCACAGGTCCCTCTCCACCGCCCACCACAGTGAACCCCTGCGGTCCCGGTTATTTCCGGTGCACCAGCGGAAGTTGTCGCCCACTGTACCAGGTCTGCGACTTCACCCCTCAATGTGCTGATGCTTCTGACGAAGCAAATTGTGGTAAGTTCTGTTATCCTTAACAGTTCTTTTTAAACATACAGATGTTGTTTATGCTAACTAACGATGTTTTTTTTAAGAGTAATTTCGGCCCCATTCCCCTTCTCAAAAAGTGTGCTTTTTCCCCTTTTTTGAGAAAAAAATCCCCTCAAAAAATAAAAAAAAAAAATATATTTTTTTTTTACTTTTAAATGTTTTTTCTTAGATGACAATCCATAACATGTCCCATCAAACATGTTCTTGATGTGAATTTAATATTAAATGAAAGACTGTGACTTAATACATATAAACAATCCTGTTTTTTTTGTTTTTTTTTAACAATGTCAAAATTCCCCCTTTTTCCAATTCACAACAAATTTTTCCCCCTCTAAAGGGCCCCGACCCTCTCCCCGTAAAAGTAAGAAAAACCACTGCTATAAAGTTTAGACATTTTCTCTCTGATAATTCTAGTAATTATTGTGTTTATGCATAAGCAGTATATCATTAATTAATCACACTAAATAACTTCAACTATATTCATATTTAACTTACCCATGTCCGTGTTTCAGGCACGTGTACATTTGAGAGCGGCCAGTGTGGATGGAATGACGTGAGTTCTGGCCGTTACAACTTCCATTTATTCCAGGGTACATCCCCAGGCACAGGCGGACCTCATCTTGACCATACGACAAACGCAGCCTCAGGTATGTTGTATATTGTGTATGTATAATAAGGTTCGATAGTCTAAATGATGACAGGAGAAGTCCAAAAAGTCTTTTGTAAAAACAACTGCCCTAAACAATATGAAAACGGTTTAAAAAAACAACAACCTATATAAGCTTAATTACCATGGAAAAAAAGTGCAGTAACACTTGCTGATTTCTCTTTCAGGTCACTACATGCTGGTTGAAGGGGCCACAGGCCAGTTCTTGTCTCGAGCACACATGGAGACCCCTGTTTTAGGGGCAACGGGACCCAGCTGTCAGCTGAATTTCTACTACCACATGTATGGTGTTAATGCAGGTGGGTACCAATTGTAGTGTACTAATTTCGTCTTTTAATGTTGGTGGGTACTAATTGTGATGTGTTTTATATTTAGTCTTAATGTGGGTGGGTACCAATAATGATGTTTTTATTTAGTCTTCATGTGGGTGGGTACCTACTGTAGTGTTCTAATTTAGTCTTTTAATGTGGGTGGATACCATTTGTGATGTGTTTATTTAGTCTTAATGTAGGTGGGTGCCAATTATGATGAATATATTTAGTTTTAATATGGATGGGTACCAATTTTGGTGAGTTTATAGCCGTTTATTGTGAGTTGGTACCAATGGTGGTGCAATTATGTAGTCTAAAAATGTGGGTGGAAACTGACTATGGTAAGTCTAGAGCTAAATTTGTAAATGGCACGTTCCTACCACAGGGCAGCAATTCTCTCACAGGAACCTTGCTTAAGTCAGAAATCATTTACCCCACTACCTTTTCCAACCTAATTTAAAAGTTCTAGTATCATACAAATACCTTAATGAGCAAGTCACAAAAACTCAACGGTTCCAATACATGTACTGGAGTCTATCCTGTGCAAACTCCCATCTTGTTCTGTTGGATGAGACAACAACTAGAGTCTGTACTTCATCCTTGATAAACAACCAGAACGCTCTAGTTGGAAGTTTGTGACGGTCACACATTGTTCTCTGTCTCTGTAGATATTCCATGTGATGAGTTACTCAATCTCATTAAAATCAGACCCTTTATCACGCTACGATACTCTTCACTACTAGGATCTGACGACTTCACATTACAGGTCACGTCATATTGACTTTACAGTTAGCCAGTCAGATTTGAGCCTACAAAATTGTTCGGTATTGACAGCTTCACTGTTCATGTCGCATTTCAGTAAAACGCTGTGGAGCAGTCTAAGCTTGGTAGTGAAAGAGACTATGTCCGTAACTTTTAGCTTATAAAACACAACCGATTTGCGTTGACAAACATAATACACCAACCATTATTGAATATTTACTGGAAAAAAATAAAGCTTGTATGCGGGTATTTAATAGCGGTACAAATGTTTTTACCAATTCGTGGGATTGAACCCACACTTAAATGACACTCGTGTGTCAGTGGTCCAGTACGCTAACAACTGGGCTAATCAGGCCACATGTACTATCGGATACTATTTAGGCTGTCTGATGTAATAATTTCTGTGGAATATATATATTCAAAATACACAACAGCGCCCATGATTTTCTTTGTATCTTGATGTAAAACATGCCATTTAGTGCATTTCTTTGAATTTATCGTGCAATAACACAGCAATAAGATCTATTTTATGTAGATTTTCGATGGTTCAGTTCACTTGAATGTCATCTGAAGTGCATATGAAACGCGCGATTTCATTGGTTGAATTTAGTTGATCTTCTCATGAATATTGATTAGATGAAAGGTCAATCTGATGTGACCTCAAAGGCAATATGGTCAGATCCAATAGCGGAGAGTATCAAAGCGTAATTAGGATATGATTATGAGATTGTGAGTTACTGGACAATTGATAAAGTCTGACATTGATTGGTTTCTTGTTACACTAGTTTTGTTTAACCTGATGTGACGACGGGTAAACTTTCTATTAATTTAAATTCAGGTAACATGAGGTTGCTGGTGGTGAACGCCAACAAAACGACGGACACCACATATATCTGGAGTATGACCGGTAACCAAGGCAACTCTTGGCACACGGTAACCGTGGATATAGGACAGCTACAACCCGGTTACAAGGTTTAAATTACATCTGTTTTTGTGTCACCTACATAGCATGGCAGACACCAGGGGATCACTTTGTTCATCGTCTGTCTGTCCATCCTCATCCGTCACACTTTAACCTGCAGCCTAACCTTGACAGTAACTTCAAAAAGTATTTGACCTGTGTTCATGAAAAAACACATCTTCATCTTATCTCAAGGAATGTTGAATAACTCTGATTTCCACTTTGGCAGAGTTATGCCCCTTTCATAAAATTTCAACCTGCAACCTAACCAAGCTGATAACTCAAGCCAAAAGTATTTGACCTTGCTGAGAAAAGCACAATGCAAGTGACATAAGTGTTGGTGGTACCCCCTTCTAATCTGTGTTTTTTGTTTAAAATTACTTAATTTAATTTCTGTTGGTAGATTTGCTTAACAGCATGGCTACCTTATTTGAAGTATTTTGAATTGTGTAATTTAAAACATTGTTGAGCTCATTTCTAGTTCTATGGAAAACATTCAGTAGCATAAGTTTTATCTACCTGCATCCTTTGCTCAATGTACAATGGGTCTATTTGACGATATTGTCCTGATTCATTTAATGGTCAGTATATGGGGTCTGTTATTCTCTGATCTTTATCATTTAATGGTCAGTATATGGCGTCTGTTATTCTCTGATCTTTATCATTTAAGCCCCTGAGGCGGATACACAACATGATATCAGGGGTGCGTGGGGACGTGATTTTAGAGGTGGTGAGGTTGTAACTTCTAAATCTCAGAGGAGACGCAACTTTTAAAAAAACAGTTTACAACCAATAAAAAAAGAAGCTTTTTCCCATGTACTCTCCCGATTTGGAAACTTTTCTCAACTGTCAACGCTGTTGGTTCGAATCCCACTGGCAGCTTGACTTTTCAAATGAGAAAGTGTCAATTTGTATGGATGACGGGAGGTATACATTACTGATTATACACAGGAAAATGGGGTGGTCTGTCTCTACCACAAAAAATTGACCGTCATATATGGCCTTTACATTCAAATCTTCTTGTATTTACGTCTTTATTATTTTCTTTTTAAGAAAGGTAAATGCAATATTCATATTCTCCATATTTATATTTATAAGTTGATGTTTCAGTAGTCCTTATTAGTTACACTATTTTGTCCACATGTCTACAAATACCCCATCTAGAGCCTGTTTCTCAACACAGCAGTTTTACTTTCTCACATGTTTATTGTCTCGCACATGCAGGTACAATTTGAAGCGCTGCCAAGCAGGTCCATTCTGGCAGGTATACCACAGTCAGACATGGCCATCGATGACGTCAAATTCATCAACTGCGGATCCACGACAGTCGATAACGCTACATGTAAGGAGTCTAAATTTTGTTTGTTTGGGCTCAGTGATGTAGATTGGTAGCCTGATTGCTTTGTTACAGAAAGGTCGCTAGTTTGAGACACAATATTGTTAAAATTTGCTGTATTTTCCATAAATGAATATATCTTACTGGCCCATTCTTACTGAAAAGAATTCGAAGCGAGAAGACATTTTCATGGGTGTTTTTAAAAAAGTAGATGGTCCACTGTACCATTTCTTCAAATCTTTTTCAACATCTAGCTTAAAAGTGCCGAAAATATTTTTGTGCCTATGTTATTGAACTGCTGTACATCAGGGCTCGAAATTAGTACTAGTCCGGTAGCCCGAGCCTTGTAAAAATGCTCCCCAGCTACCAATTGTTTGTGCCTGGGTAGTATATTTGTTATTTTCTAGCCCTGTACATCCAATTTCAGACTGTTTGTTTTATGTTCAAAAGAGATGAACATATCTGTGAGCAGTTATTTAACTTCATGTACCGGTATTTAAAACCTGACAAACACACCACTACTTTGTATGGTGCAAGAGTTGTCTACCTTGGCATGCAAGGGAACTGTTTAGCAAGACCTTAAGATGATTACGTTCTGAATTACATAACTTCATATTGCAACTGTAGCATGGCTGTCGGTTCTGACATCGTTCTGTATAAACTCTCTGTTGTAAAGAAAACATTTAAATTTGTTACAAAATGTAATCTTCGTTCAACAGCCCTCAACTGCACATTCGAGAACGGGTTCTGTAACTTCCATCAAGTGACAACAGATGACTTTGACTGGACGCTTACCCATATCTCCTCGCCTACACGGGGCACGGGGCCAGACAGGGACCACACAACAGGAAGTGGTGAGATAATATAATTAAATTGTTGACCTTTTGTCCCAGTAGACTCTCATTCAATGATATCCGTTCATCGTTTGTTTCGTAGCATTCTTGTTTAGCTGCTGTAATAGCAAACAGCTTGTCATAGGCATCGTATGCCAGCCTGTCTGAAATCGTTTACATTTACATTTAGCTCCGTTCCTAAGTCACAATTTATTCTAGATACTTCAAACTTAATATATAAATACATATTTACAGCATTCACACTTGCCTGTCAAAACGTAGGTCAGTAAGTCACAATTACCGACCATGACCTTGAACTTAACCCTTTTACTGCCGCATTGATTTACGATCAGTGTTAGCCCAGATCAACATGCACAATATGTGAAGGCTGATCAGGGTTTACACTGGTCGCTACTCAGTAAGAACGTTTTCCATAACAAGTTATATATAACATATTACCGGAAGGTTTGAACTCAAATGTTAGCAGACGACATTTGAAATTCGGCAGCGAAGGGTTAAACTTGACTTTGTGTGCCTGGACATGTTGGCAGTATCCTTTTAGTTATATATTTTTAGCTGTATATAAGTTTTAAAATGACTACTTTTTTCTCTCTTGTTTGTGTTTGTTGCTTCCAACAGATCCCCTTTTCTGTATTTAAATTGTTTATTTGAGAAAATTATTGAAAACAAGCGTATGAGTAATAAGTAAAATGTCGTTGTTCATGCAGGCTTCTACATTTACATCGAAACATCGGCTCCACGTCACATCGGAGAACGGGCTGTCATCTCATCTGGAATTCAACCACCAACGCCCCCTGGTGGCATGTGTCTCTCTTTCTGGTATCACATGTTTGGTGCGCACGTGAACACGCTCAACGTGTACGTGAAATCTGTTGGCGGTAACCAAACTATGCTCTGGTCTCGATCCCGAACACAAGGCAATGTATGGAAGAACGGATTGCGAACCGTCCAAAGTGCCACTCCGTTTGAGGTTTTGTTCGAAGGCGTTGTAGGATACAGCTGGCAAGGAGATATTGCCCTTGATGACATCTCACTCAATGGTGGAGCTTGCCCACCACCCAGTAAGTAGGCTATATCAGAAAGGGAAATAAAATGCACACTATTTTTAAAGGCTTTACCATATATCAACCATTTTTTTTGTCTTAAATTTTAAAAATGTTCCAATTCATGATAATGTCATATCAATCATATGTGAATTAAAACATGGTGTTAAGACCATGTTGTTGAATTTAATTCACCTTATATTTTCAAAATGCCGGTGAAACACTGGCAAGTTTATAAGCATAAATGACAGAAATTTTCAATTTAAACCGTGTATGTTTTAAAATTAAATTTCCATGTGTGTTCCATTCATTTTAGGCTAATTCAATACCTTAGACCCCACAAAAAGCCTAATGTAAGAAAATCACTGCAAATGAAAAATAAACGTACAATTTATACATTTTACATATATACTGTATATTTATTTTTAATCAATTTGCACTGATTGTTTTACTTTAAAATACATTTTGTCAATATGCCATATATGTTAAAAAGGCACGATGATGTCATCATTCCAAGATGGCCACTTCCATTTATGTTCTTTGCAAATTATTAATAGGTCATATCTCCTTTATTTTTCATGACATTTTGATAATCCTTTCAGCTTTTTTCAAGTTTTTCAGAGCCCTTTAAAATAAACCTTGAAATAGAAAATATTTACAACTAATTATAGGTTTTCTTTTTCTTTTTCGCATCACACAATACGGTACTTTTTTCTTTATATATATATATGTTAAAGCTGAATTTAAAATAGCTGTAACTTTTGCTTATAAAAACCTAATTTATCTAGTATATATTCTGAGGCAAAAAAGTGCATACATCATATATTGCATTTTTTTTTTTGGCATTATATAAACAAACATAACAATTATATACTGATCAAAAAAAGTTTAACACAACTTTTTAAGGCCATAGATTAAACATATGAACATTTATATAAATGTTTGAGGATATTATTAATTTTTTATTATAAATGCTAGGTAAGGATTAGTCTCGATCATCCAGAATTCTCGCGAGACTTCTCTCAAAAGAGTCCACACGATGGTATGGAGTAAAGCTTCTTTAAAATTTGTGACATCGAAACGAGGTCTGTCCATAAAAAATCACCGTCCGCTGATTGGTCAACTTCAGTTTGTTTTGGGAATCTATGGGAATCACCCCCTACATCACGACGGTGTCAAAAATTTCGTGACGTGACGTGCAATGTTGTGTAATAAAAGTGCCACCAAACAAAGTCGGCGGATCACGATTAATACTAAAAAATAAATTTTAAACATCATTTTGTAATATAGATTATATTATGTTTTTAAAAACTACAAAAAACGAAGTTTATTCGCATTCGTGAAAATATAAAGTTTTCTCACTTCTCGATGAAATGAAATATGTTATTCACTCCAAAACAACAAATATCCTCTATTTATTCCTTCTTGCTGGGTTTGAACTCTAAACCTACCCTGAAAAAGTATTAAGGTAATAATGGACACGAGTACTCAGTGCTAATACTGTAGTTAGATCACATGAGCAAACATCGATATATTTCGAGTGAGTTCGGAAATAACTATTTCTGTGCTTTATTTATTGCAGGGATCGCAATAAATAGATATATTTTTTGATAATTATTTGTTTTCAAATTTCCAATTATTTTAATGAGACAGGTATTTGTTTATGCGTATTATTACTTATGACTAGTTTATCTTTATTAAACAACTACAAATTATAAAAATAAATGCAAACAAATTATCATTTTGTCTGCGCACATTTCCAGCATCATGCGACTTTGAGGCAGACATTTGTGACTGGGTTCAAGACCAGTCTGGGGACCAGTTTGACTGGACAAGAAAAAGAAACGGCACGGTGTCTGCGTCGACTGGACCACAGTTTGACCACACCACAAGAAGCGACCTTGGTAAGCTTTCATTATTCTGCAAGAATAATATTTATACTTCAAGAAACTAACCCACCAAACAGTGGCAAAATTACACTATAAAACCGTTGATCCAAACTATATTCAAAGTGTTCAGGTTATATAATAATGTATATGTGCCTATTAAAAGTATATTATAAGTAGGTTTAAACTTTAAATTCATGGGTTCTTAAAATATCCATGATTGAATATGTGTAAAATAAATTATGGTAACTCTTAATTGGACGCTCCAGTTTTGGCATTTGGCCTGGCTGCGTAAAGCCATTTATATGGTGTCTGTAGAGTCTGGACTCGCAAAGTATAAGTTACATATATACCTCGTCGTCTGTAGGTTTAGAAATGGTGTACATTTTGTTGTAAAATTTGCCTGTTGATGGCAGGATAGGGACTTTTAGGGATATGAATCCTGTTTTAATATATTAATACATTGATTTTAACATTTTAAAAACTATTTGAGCAAGGCCGTCTGCAGAGTGAATAAGCGTTTATTATAAGGTTGCTTTTTTATAATAAAAAAAAAAGACTGTTTTTGAACCCGGAGATCACTGACTCAAGCCTCACTGGGGCTACTTATTGTGTCCTTAGACGAGAATGTGTATTTTTTAACACAATTTCAACCTCAAGACTTATTTCTACATGATTTCTACCTCAGGTTACTACCTCTATATTGAGGCATCCGCCCCTCGTCACCTAGGTGATGTGGCACGCATCACAACCCCACAGTTTACAAACGGCGGACCCAGCTGCGTGTCGTTCTGGTACCACATGTACGGCAGTAACATCGGCAGCTTATCCGTCTTCATACAGGACGGATCGAATAAATCTCCGATCTTCAGACGCACCGGCAATCAAGTGAATCTGTGGCTATATATGACCATCACAGTGGCTCCTGTCAACCCACAGTACAGTGTATGTTGCTGTTTTGTTGTTATTATATCCCTCTCTGTGTTTTATTCTGTCTCTGTTTCTGTTAAAGAAAAAGAAACTGACCAGCCAAATAATGGCAAAATTACACTACAAAACCGTTTATTAAAACTCTTTCCAGGTTTTCAGGTCATATTTATTTTTTCTACAAATTTATTTTTTGTCTAAAATAAGTTTCACACAAAAGTTAAAAAAACTACTGAAAAACAACTGTATGTCTATCAGAAACTTCAAACAGAATTAATTTTTTCGTTTCTAATTTGTACAGATTGTTTGGGAGGGTGTGGTAGGAAATGGTTACCAAGGTGATATCGCCATTGACGATGTGCAGATTCTTCCTGGGAAGTGTCCTCCACAAGGCAACTGCAACTTTGAGGTGGATAAGTGTGGCTGGACCAACACAGATGCGGACAACTTTGATTGGTTGAGAAGTGCTGGCTCCACGCTGACACAAGGAACGGGTCCCACAGTGGACCACACCACCAATTCCGACACTGGTATGAGTTTTAAACATGTGGCCTAAGGCATGATGATGTACGGATTAATCGATTATAACTGATCGTCACTTACTTAGGCATTCGATATTGATGATCGATTATGAAATTCTATAAGCGATCATCAGTAAAACGTAAAAATGCACTTAAATTTAAATGTTACAAAAGAAATAAACATGATTATACACTTGATATGGAAGTATCCATATAAGCTCACTGTTGCTGGGAGACCAGAATATAAGTATGCTCCAGTAACTTCAGTAAGCATTAATATATTGCATTAGCACCTTCATGTTGTCTTAATACATATAATTCAGTGTCTATTCTAGGACGCGCAATTCTCGCGATTTTCTACAAGATCGCGCCTTTTTTTAAAACCTAATGTGCGCTGATCACGCGTACAAACGTAGAAAAAATAATTCAATTTGTGACAAATTTGCATGCGACATCGTAATCCGTAAACTTTTAACTAAATGGAGACAAATTCTGATTATTGTTTATCATCTTAAACGCTTGTTTGTAAATACAAACGTTTGTCATGAAAACAAGCAAGCGTCGCAGATGATCTAGACTAAGCATGTAAATCGTAGCAGAGTTACCGTTATTTATGTATTCCCGGGTTAGATGGCGTTAGGTATCACATGGCATGCTGACGTCACTCGATTTCAGATTGTACAGAATAATTTAGACAGAAATAAGTTTAGGACATGCCTGTTTTGCCTTGCTGTTGCAGACATTATTTTCGTTCGTTTTAAAATTTGTAAAATTGTTGTTTACAGTTACATGTACAGCAAATTTAAAAGGTATCTGTTAGTTCATGTGTTTTCACATAT
This sequence comes from Cyrtodaria siliqua, assembly GCA_037043455.1. Classification (NCBI taxonomy): domain Eukaryota; kingdom Metazoa; phylum Mollusca; class Bivalvia; order Adapedonta; family Hiatellidae; genus Cyrtodaria; species Cyrtodaria siliqua. The sequence goes on along the minus strand of JAWPHD010004517.1, from coordinate 81,025 downwards.
TCCCCCCTGCTTTTTTTTAAAATCTCCCCTTTTTTTCAAGTATAGGGGGGATTTTCCCCCCTATTTTTCGATTTCTAGAATAGACACTGCATATATATGTGTGCACAGCTTTTTCCGATGATGGAGACAGCAGTTAGGAAATACACTTGTGAAAATGAGAATAATTATACACAAATAAAAGATATCAGAATTATTTTGCTGTTTAAAATGAAATAACAATGGCATAAAAAACAAGGCAAAAAAATAATGTACTTAAACAGAAATTATTCTAAGTTCAAGATCTGAAACACAGATTACATATGTTATGCTTCATGTTGACTAACCAATTTTAACCGATGATTGACAGTTACATCCAACTGATTGTAAATGATAATCGATTGTAAATTTGATTTGATTGCCCATTACTACTTACGCATTCAATTATGTAGAATAAGTAAAAATGGTGCGTCACTCACATATATTGATAAATATTAGTCCATGAGTGGGAGGCTGAATGTCTTGGATGAGACAATATGGTTCCCTTCTAATAAATGCCAGTCTGTCAAATAATATATTTGTTGTATTTATGTACTATAAAAAAAACTGAGGCTGATAATGGATGGGCTTTTCTGAGATTTTATTTATGTCAACTGGACTTTTATTTTCAGGTTTCTACATGTTTGTATCAGCCCAAGGCAGGAATGCGGGACAGAGAGCATGGTTTTACAGTCAGTACTTCCCCGCCACCCAAGCCACATGCTTATCATTCTGGTACAACATGTATGGACAAAGTTAGTATTTTAAATTTATTTCAAAAGACTTAGTACTGGAAATTGTTAATTCAGTAAATTCAGGGTTCATGGGAAGACGATAAATCTATTTAAATGTTGGTTGGGCTTTTTATTTGTTAAATGTCAGTCTTGTTTCCATATCGGTTTGAAGTGATGGTGTATGAAAACTCCAGAATTTTACGAGATGGTATTAATGATCTCTAAATTAAACGCAATCTACTTACAAGTATGCTGATATACAATAAGTTACCGTTTTGTTCATGGCAGATGTTGGGACCATGCGTATATATCAGCCGACACAAAATTTTACCTCATTGCTATTTGAGTTATCCGGTAACCAAGGTAGCAGTTGGAAGAGTCAGCAGATCACAATTAACAGCACAATCAGTTGGCAGGTCAGTAGGATAGGGATTGTATAGTGGGAAATATACTCTGTAAAAGAAGTTTTGGACCATGGCAGTGTTCGAACCCGTACAATGATCGCTGAACCATGACATTCGACCATAACCCTTATTATCTCAGTTGATAATTCACAATAGATCAACAATCAACAATAATTATCGTTTACAATGAAAGTTTGCGGAAAAATAATAATCTTTTTATTAGTTACTCGAATGTGTCCGTAACTGTTAGTTTTTATGGACTTTGCAACATTTTTACAGACCCTTTGTGTGTTCGCGATATATTTTTTAAATCAAATCTTGTTTGGAATTTAATGTTTCTGGTACCAAATTAGCCGGGTAGGGTAGACCTTGGTTACTAAAAAAAGATACTTAAATTTTATCCACTAGTTTTATTTTTATATGACTTTATATACCCTGGTCCAAGACTTTTTTTACCGAGTATACATATCTTTCTTTTCTTTCTTTCTTTCTTTCTTTCTCTCTTTCTTTCTTTCTTTCTTTTTTGTTGTTTTCAATACTATCTCGTCTTTAATATCAGACTAACAGCAGGTGTCTTTATCTGAAAGAAGATTCTGTGAGACTTTCACAAAACGTGTTTTCAACTTGATTAAATGTTAATTTCTTACTTTTACTGAAGCAGAAAATGATGTCAAAAAGTGTAATAGGTGCATAAACAAGTGACATCATATTTATGACGTCAAGAAAATGTCGACTTTGTGTATGTGAAAAAATGCATGAATAAAACCGGCTAATCACTTTATTTGGCGTAATTTGCCCAGTCCAATATGTGCAAGTAAGACATATGCATGATACAGTCTTGGCAGGCCGAGACGACCTGTCCGACATTCTATGTCTATTAACACCATAATAAATGATGCTTACATTTAATAAACCTTGTTTTACAGCTAACATTTGACGCACAAATTGGCAATGGTAGCCAAGGAGATATGGCCGTTGATGACATCATCTTCACTCCTGGGAGGTGTACTGGAGTGATCCCCGCTGTTTCAACTGTGGCACCCATAACTGTACCAACTCCAACATATCGTGAGTATTTGCAGTAACTTAATACCGTAGTTCCCTAATACCATAGTTCCCTACCACCTGGGTGCTATGTAAAATGCAAAGGCCGCTCTTATTTTTTTATTATTTTTTTTTATTAGTGTTATACTTATGAGCAGTTCTTGCTAGATTGTATTCCCCAAACTGAGCCTCGACTGTCATTCACACTAGATCCATAATAGCAAATCCATGTCTATTCAGGAAGACAAATCCATATGTATGTTCAGGAATGGCAAATCCATATGTATGATCTGGAATGGCAAATCCATATGTATGATCAGGAATGACAAATCCATACGTTTGATCAGGAATAGAAAATCCATATGTATGTTCAGGAATGGCAAATCCATATGTATGTTCAGGAATGGCAAATCCATATATTTGATCAGGAATGGCAAATCCATATGTATGATCAGGAATAGAAAATCCATATGTATGTTCAGGAATGGCAAATCCAAATGTATGTTCAGGAATTGCAAATCCATATGTTTGATCAGGAATGGCAAATCCATATGTATGTTCAGGAATGGCAAATCCATATGTATGTTCAGGAATGGCAAATCCATATGTATGATCTGGAATGGCAAATCCATATGTATGATCAGGAATGACAAATCCATACGTTTGATCAGGAATAGAAAATCCATATGTATGTTCAGGAATGGCAAATCCATATGTATGTTCAGGAATGGCAAATCCATATGTATGATCAGGAATAGAAAATCCATATGTATGTTCAGGAATGGCAAATCCATATGTATGATCAGGAATAGAAAATCCATATGTATGATCAGGAATAGCAAATCCATATGTATGTTCAGGAATGGAAAATCCATATGTATGTTCAGGAATGGCAAATCCATATGTATGATCAGGAATGACAAATCCATATGTATGTTCAGGAATGGCAAATCCATATGTATGTTCAGGAATGGCAAATCCATATGTATGTTCAGGAATGGCAAATCCATATGTATGATCAGGAATAGAAAATCCATATGTATGTTCAGGAATGGAAAATCTATATGTATGTTCAGGAATGGCAAATCCATATGTATGATCAGGAATGACAAATCCATATGTTTGATCAGGAATAGAAAATCCATATGTATGATCAGGAATGGCAAATCCATATGTATGATCAGGAATGGAAAATCCATATGTATGATCAGGAATAGCATATCCAAATGTATGATCAGGATTAAAGCATTTTATTTATTACAGCTCCATCTCCATATGACTGTAACTTCGAAACACAGTTGACGACACGTCTATGTACATGGACACAGGATACGACAGATGTGTTTGACTGGACGGCGCAACAGGGAAGAACGGGTAGCGCCAACACGGGACCTACCTTTGATCACACTATGCAGGATAGGAATGGTAGGTGGACATGGGGAGTTTGTCAAAATATGATTAATTTATTTATACAACAAATCAATTAAAAAAATAAAAATGATAAAAGATAAATTAGTAATAACTAAACTTATCATTTTTGTATAAAATAGCCTGTAGGAAAATTGAGCATGCCTAACTAGAAGAATGTTTTAAATTATAGGAACTGTAAGGTATTTTTTACACAATAATCTTTTGGAAGATGTTCATTTTTTATTTGAATTCTTTTAAAAAAATTAAAATTTAAACAATGTCTGCAAAAGTATTAATAAACTAACCTTGCATGCATTTACATTCATAGACATTCTTTCTTTAATGATTTCAGGTCATTACATCTACATTGAGGCATCGAATAAAAAGCCAAATGACACAGCACGCCTGGTGAGCCAGAGCGTGAGTCTGGATACCGGCGGTAAATGTCTGAAGTTCTGGTACCACATGTACGGCACCAATGTCTACAAGCTTAATGTATATGGGAGACAAGGTGTGTTCATTTATATCCCCTCTCACATACCTGCATATATTAAATTTTGTTGTCACACGCTATTGTTTACCCTTTTGTTACTACGCTAATCGTCAGCTATCACAGTTGTTAAAGTTTGGTATAGGCAATGTCTTTCTTTGCACAAATCTAACAATTGGTAAATGTTCTCAATGGCCGACTTCGCAGGGAATGAATGAATGAATGAATGGTGTTTTACGGCACGTCGACACATAAATAGGTCATATTGTGCGCAAAAAATTATGAAAAATGAAGTATTAATTAAAAATTAATGTAAATATATAAAGATAAAACTATTAAAAAATAAGGGATGATAAGATGTAATATAAACTATGCAGGGAACTAATGTTTGGGTTATAAACTAAATAAAATGAACATCAGTAGTTTCTGTTGCATCAAACTGTTACGCCCATTGTTATATCATCCAATCAAACTAATTAACATAATACACAGACCTAAACTGGTTTTAAGACGTCTTCGTTGATTGGTCTACAGTTTACATGCGGGTACTTCGGGGCTATAGCTAAGATCATGCTTCAACGTGTGATTAGAACAAAAAATACTTTTATGTTAGTTATTAACTATTTGTGTTTATTATGATATGTAGAGACAATCAACTGAACAATTGTTCCAAGTGAAGTCGATCAATATGACCTCATGTGGGTTACACTTTGAAACTATAGTTTGGACCATACTTGGATCTAAAGTCCCTTAAGTTAGTGGTGTTCTATAGAGATGAGCAACTAAACTATTGTCCAAGCAAAGTCGGCCAATATGACCTTAGCTGAATGACACGTCAACAATCCAGTCGAACAATTAACAAGATCTTGCCCAATGCTCAAGAAGGTTTACTTGAACCCTTTCTTTTTTGCACAAATCTAAAATTCTTTGATTATTACCATTAGTATGCTCAAATCATGAAGATTTAATAACTATAGGTTATAAGATATGCATTGGGATATATGCACAAGTTCTTCCGCGTAACAATATTGCGCGACTTTAGGAGCACAATATGTATACGCAGAAGAATTGAGTACATCTAATAACCTTTATATTGCATACAATTTCTAATATATAAGCGAATAATTAGAATAAAACAATAGGTTTTAACATTTAATTTTCATCAAAAATATTTATTTGAAACAAACATTATCATTACATCATGGGCATTTTCACACTGAAATCAACATTGTTTACATCACGTGACATACTTCCTTTGACGTGAACAGAAAATTGCACCAATCACAAACGAGTATACATTACACACCCAATATGACTTTATTACACGTCAATGTGGGCGCATATTGACGTTTCCTGTTACATTGAAAAACAGAGATTGCAAAAGTGTATGCAATAATTTGATTTATTCTATGATTCTCTACGTACAGGAATGAATCTCGGCCAACCACTATGGACGAAGCAGGGCACCCAGGGTAACGCGTGGATGTATGGCGATATTTATGTTACTCCGCAGACATTATCTCCCTCCCAGACAGGAACAACTAATGTCAACGTAAGACTTTAAAAATCCATACAGTTAGGATGTTTGAGATTCAGATTTAACGTTTAATATTTTATTCTGTATATTTTAGTTATTCAGTCCACAGATTTGTCACCCTTTAGGAACAAAAACTTATTCTGCGGCCTCCGCAAATATAAGCTTGGTCAGGTCACTTTATTCAGGTCAACACCTCATCCTGTGGGTCATAGATAGCAATGAACCAGAATGATGTAGCAGTGACTGTCTGGTCATCCCAAACTGTAGGGCACCGGAAGGGTGTTCTGCTGCCTCCAGGTTCCAGCTCCGGTCCCCACAGAGTCTTCCATATATTTTTATAAGCAATAATTGAATATTGTTTTTGTGCAATTGATATTAAGAATTATTGTCATGGTTTTACTCTGTACTATTTTACAGTTTGTGTTTGAGGGAGTAAGAGGAAAGAGTTACTCAGGAGACATAGCGCTCGATGATTTGTCAGTCAATGATGGGTCCTGCCCACCAAAAGGTAAAACAGTTTACCAGTATACAAGATAGAGAAATAGTATATTTTTACGTACTACTGGCTTGACAAAATATATATTGCCAAACAAATTTTCAGTAACACTGCTCATTTTCTCTAAGCACATTTTCAGTACATGAACTAGAATAAAGATGTCATGTGTTATGGTCAATTTCAAGCTATTTATAAAGTCAGTATACATCTCGAATAGCAATGACAATCTTAAACCAACACAGAATAGTTGACTTTCCAAATTTAAGTGTATGAACATAAATGAAAGAACATCCGTCTTCGAGGAAATTTTGAAAATGCAAAAGAAACAATTTAAACACAAATGTTTTATGCTTACCATGACAATTTACTCCTAAATTTTACAAGGGAACAATGGAAATTTATACCATTAGCAATTAAATTTTCTATAAAAATATTCATGAACTGCCCTCTACTTCCCAGCCTCATGTTCAAGTCAATGTTGGTTTAGTAGTGCATAAATTTTTTTAATTTTGTTTTATACATACAAAATAATGCTTCTTAATCATTTCGCATACAAGTGAGACACTTTGTGTTACTTTGACATCATAATTTGTAATCTCAACCATTATTTTCCTTCAATTCAGGATTGACAATATGTGTGCACCAACCATACCTAGACATTTTATGTAGCCAATATATTCCATTTTGGCATTTAAACATTTGGCATTTTTTAATTCAAAACTTTTTTATATCCAATGTAACGAATAATTTATATCCTCTCCAGTTGACTGTGATTTTGAGACGAGAGACATATGTCAATACACACAGGACACAACGGATGATTTTGATTGGACACGAGCGTTTGGTAGAACGGCCAGCACCAACACTGGACCTTCTGTAGACCACACATACGGCACCACTAATGGTGAGTAAAATTGACGTTTTAATCTCATATCATGATGTTAAATGATTGGACAGGATTGTTTGGATGGAAATCCAGACCATCTGACATCACATACGGCACCATTAATGGTGAGTAAAATTGACTTTTTAATCTGATCTCATGATGTTAAATGATTGGACACGATTGTTTGGATGGAAATCCAGACCATCTGACACCACATACGGCACCATTAATGGTGAGTAAAATTGATGTTTTAATCTTATATCATGATGTTAAATGATTGGACACGATTGTTTGGATGGAAATCCAGACCATCTGACACCACATACGGCACCATTAATGGTGAGTAAAATTGATGTTTTAATCTTATATCATGATGTTAAATGATTGGACATGATTGTTTGGATGGAAATCCAGACCATCTGACATCACATACGGCACCATTAATGGTGAGTAAAATTGACTTTTTAATCTGATCTCATGATGTTAAATGATTGGACACGATTGTTTGGAAAAACACTGGACCATCTGACGTTTTAGACACCATATATCTTGTTTCATGTTAATGGATTGCCTGTATTAAACATGAAACAAAAGAAGAGAAAACAGTTATCTTACTTCAGGTATGTTTGGATTGCTTTCCTTTGCTGTCGTGGCTGTAAATGAATGAGTAATACAGTTATCTCCCTTGATATTCCAGGTTACTACATGTACATTGAAACGTCGTCCCCGAGACGTAACGGTGACAAGGCTCGACTCGTGAGCCAAGTGTACCCTCCTACAACGTGGAGATGTATGACATTCTTCTATCACATGTATGGCCGGGGCATCGGAACACTGAACGTATACCAGAAACAACAGAGCAGAATGGGCCCGGCTTTGTGGACGGATTCCGGTGACAAAGGGAACCGTTGGAATCGAGCTCAACTTACTATAAATAGCAACTCACCATTCCAGGTTTGTCTTCTGCATATACATGTACCAGCATAAAATAATTTTTTCTCTTGTGACCATCTTTGTTTGGAATTTAGGTCATGTCCGATTTTCGCATTCTCACTTTCTAGAGTAACCTCTGATTAAAACCAGCAATAAATAAGTGTGGGCATGCACAGTGGATATTTTAGAGCAGACTTAAGTCATGGTTAATTAATTTTGTTTTAATTGTTATTTAGAAAATATTTACTTTAAAATGATTAATTACAAGCATATTGTGATTAGTTTTAGTCAACTTGATTTAAATTGACCTGAATAATCACACAACACTATCGATCGGTTGTTGATCTGGTAATATTTTAATATTTCGGCTTCAACTTGAAACGGATGCATTTGATTGGTCAATACATTCAGCCTCGTTCCCAGATGAGTGGCAGATTGTTCCAGAGGGTGTGAATCTCTGTCAGGTGAGAATGGCTTCTCGGCCAGCCACACCGTATCAAGCATATGTCTTACTTGCAGATATCGGTATGGGCAGATTATGCCAATTAAAGCACCCACTAGCGATTATCACAATTTATTTGCGCATTTTTTTCACGCGCATAAAGTCGACGTTTGCGTGACATGTTGTAAATAAACGTACAACGTCAATTGTGGATGCACCAGTTAAACTTTTTAACATCACTTGCTGCTTCTCATAAGTTAAAAATAAGAAAATATTATTATTGAAAGTCTCGTTGAATCTCTAAAAATCGCACCAAAATCACCCAAAACAAGAGGGCGATTTTAAACATCCTATTTTCCCCAGGCCGAGGTTTTGGATCCTGCAGTGTATTTTAATGTAACGAAGAAATCAGAAGCGGGCCGGGTGACCGAGGCTAGAACTTGACATGATAGCCATTTGTTTGAAATATTTTAATTGTTAAAAGAGATTCTGTGTGGTGTGACTAATCATCCTAAACAAAAATATAACAACTGTTTTCGACAGGTTGTTTTTGAGGGTGTTAGAGGCAGTACCATTACGGGCGACATTGCTATAGACGACATCCAGTTAAATGATGGACAATGTCCCCAGCCAGGGGCATGTGACTTTGAAAAGGACTTATGCTCATGGACAAACGACCAAGATGACGATGACTTTGACTTCGTTCGCTTCAAGGGCTCCACCAACTCCATCAGCACCGGACCAAAAGCGGACCATACACTTGGCACTTCACAAGGTGAGTGTGAAGTATGCCATAAGTATATAAGAAAAGAAAGTAGGACAAGTACAGGAAGTCTAGCTAGCCAACCAATAAAATGCTTAGAGTGTCGTAATTTAGATGTATCCAATGCATTAAACCTGGTTTTGGATAAAAATTCTAAAAAAAATGTTTTATAATTTTTAGAGTGAATATCAAAAGTATTTCACTGGGAGGAGGCAAACATTTTTCATGCATGTGCATCATAAGTTTTTAGTTTTCTCACATATAAATTAACTAAACATGAATCATGACAACTTACAAATATCAGTATTCATAACCATAATCCTCAACATAAACATAAATTAATCATCTGTTTGTCTAAGGAATGATTAGATGTTGAATATCTTTACAAAACACCTGTTTGTGTTCCTCTCGAAATGCAGTAAAAATTAGAGGTGTTATTTCTTACTGCAGTTTACATAATTATATAACCAATGAAAATGTAACGTATAATACATAATTATATAACCAATGAAAATGTAACATATAATACATAATTATATAACCAATGAAAATGTAACGTATAATACATAATTATATAACCAATGAAAATGTAACGTATAATACATAATTATATAACCAATGAAAATGTAAGGTATAATACATAATTATATAACCAATGAAAATGTAACGTATAATACATAATTATATAACCAATGAAAATGTAAGGTATAATACATAATTATATAACCAATGAAAATGTAACGTATAATACATAATTCCACTAGTCCGTATGAAATAAAAATAATTTTAGCCTGCGACTAATTCAAAGCAGTTACCAGTATCAAAGTGCCATGTATTTAATAGGCCACTTTGTTTAATCCCAGATGGCACAGAACCAATACAAATTTATCTACAGAAACTATCTGTCTTACATAGCCATACATTATTGTTTCTTTGTGTCGCCTGATGATGAAATTTATAATATCATTTAATATTTTTGTCATCAATGGAACGTAACAGTCACTGAGTTTTCCTTCTTTCAGGTTATTATGTATACATCGAGTCATCAGCCCCAAGGTCACCAGGCGACAAGGCAAGACTGACATCTTCAGTATTTCCACCCACAAGCGGCTCTTGCCTCACTTTATGGTACAACATGTACGGCGCCAGCATCGGCTCGCTGCAGATCTTCATGCAGACCCTCGGAACAAACCAACTGTTTACACCACTTTATACACAAAACGGAGACCAAGGCCAACAATGGCAGTTCGTGCAAGTACCCATTACATCAGCATCGCAGTTTCAGCTCGTACTTGAGGGTGTAGTTGGTAATGGTTACCATGGAGATTTGGCACTGGATGACATCTCCATGACAAAAGGGCAATGCCCACAACCGACAACTGTACCGCCTAGTTTCTACTGTGGAGATGCAAACAATTCAACCATTGACATGAACAAAGTGTGTGACTTCAAAACAGACTGCAGCAATGCCGCAGATGAAGCAAACTGTGGTGCATGCAATTTTGATTCCGCCTTGGGCAGCTGGTGTGGCAACAATGATGTCAGTCAAGGCTCCTTCCGATGGACACGTGACAGCAGTGGCACGCCTACCAATAACACGGGACCACAATATGACCATACAAAAGGGAGCAATTCTCGGGGTTACTATATGTACGTAGATGCAAGTAATGGCGTTCGCAACGCGCTAGCGAGTCTACAAACTCCTGTTCTGCATCAGGCATCTTCCACTTGCCAGTTTACCTTCTGGTATCACATGTTCGGTAGGTCCATTGGGCAGCTGTCTGTGTCCACTAAAGTCAGTGATCGTATCTCACAGATATGGTCACTTAATGGAAACCAGGGTAACCAATGGATGCAGGCCACAATTGACATCGGACGAATATCTGGACCATTCCAAGTTCTTGTACAAGCTATAAGAAGTTTCTCTGTGGTTGGCGATATTGCTGTTGATGATTTTAACTTCACCAACTGCGCTGTGCCTCAGTCACAAGCCTCATGTTCAGCAAGTCAAAGAAGGTGTAGTAATGGTGCTTGTATAAGTAAATCACGCCTCTGTGACTACACTGATGACTGCGGCGATGGCAGTGATGAAACGCAATGCACTACATACACCCAGTGTTCTTTCTCAACCTCTTTCTGCTCCTGGGTACAAGACACAGGCGATCAGTTTGATTGGACAAGAAAAGCCGGATCCACCCAAACAGTTAACACTGGTCCCACTCGTGACCATACGACCGGACTCAGTAGCGGCTATTACATATACATAGAGACGTCTGCACCCAGAGTTTTAGGAGATGCTGCAAGACTATTGAGTCCCGTCTGGAGCCCTACAACCGTCTTCAGTAACTGTTATTTCACGTTCTACAACAATATGTATGGCAACACCATAGGAGCATTGAACATTTATATGAGAATGAATGATCAATCTGTCGTGAAAATATGGAGCAAGTCTGGTAACCAAGCCAACGTCTGGGCGAGAACAACGCTTCCACTCATCTCCAATCAGTTATTCCAAATCATAGTGGAGGGAGTAAGAGGAACATCCTTCTATGGTGATATTGGATTAGATGATACTGTATTCACTCCAGGATGTGTAGTTTCCACAGCTGTCTTCCCGCCACAGTACACATTGCCACCTACTGTTGGCTCCACGGTCAGCCCAACTTGTGGTTCCGGTCAATTCCAGTGTCCTGCCAGTCAGTGTATACCCATCTCGAAGGTGTGCGACTTTAACAATGATTGTTTCGATGGTTCGGACGAAATAAACTGCGGTCCATGTACATTTGAACAAGATACATGTAAATGGCGTGACATTAGCACTGGAAAATATGCATGGGCACGCGACATTTCAATGAACCACTTGCCAGCAAGTGACCACACCCTCGGAACAGGTCTTGGACATTATGCTTTTGTCAATCGCTCAGATGGCGTGTTCGCTAATGGGGCCGTACTCATGAGTCCAAATTTACCGCCGTCTGGACAAAACTGCGAAATGCACTTCTATTACAACATTATTGGAGGATCGACCTCGGCTACATTGTTAGTTAGCAGTGTCATGGGCAATAGCAGGATTGTAGTGTGGACGTCTGCAGTTTCACAGACATCTGGATGGCAACAGGGAACTGCATACATCGGGCAGAAGGTAAATGCCATTTTATCTAGTCATACGATTAGATTTGAGACAGTGCCACTCAGACAAGGCGCAAACATAGCCATTGATGACATTACATTCAATAACTGTAACCCAACTTCTACACCGCCAAATGTTGCCTGCAACTTTGACAGCGGTCTCTGCAAGTGGAGTAATGATCAGAGTGACCAGTTTGATTGGACGTTAAACAATGGAACCACAAAATCAGCAGGTACTGGCCCACAGGCAGATCACACTTCTGGCAGTGGTTCGTACATTTACATAGAGACTTCCACACCAAGACAGCAGGGTGATCTTGCGCGGATAAACTCGCCGACACTTTCTCCAACCGATGCCATAGGTAATTGTCTGTCTTTCTGGTACTATATGTTTGGCCCTTCAATAGGAAGCCTCAAAGTGTATCTTCGGACACAGACTAGCAAAGGAACATTCTGGTCTAAGCAAGGTCCCCAGGGTGACAGGTGGATTCAAGCGAGCCGTACCGTGGTTTCTCTCACTGACTACACTTTGATATTTGAGGGTGCTGTGGGTCATGGTTACCAGGGTGATATTGCCGTTGATGACATCACCATGACAACTGGAGCATGTCCACCAGACCCGGCCTGCGACTTCCAGGATGGATTCTGTAGCTGGACTCAATCCAAATCCGATAACTTTGATTGGACACGGTCCAAAAATGGTACATCATCTGCAAATACTGGACCACCATTTGACCACACATTTGGGTCCGACTCCGGGTACTATGCCTATATTGAGACCTCTGCTCCACGAGTAGCAAACGACCAAGCAGTTCTAATAAGTCCACTATTTTCTACAGCTAGAACTCGATGCTTCAACTTCTGGTATCACATGTATGGTTCAACGATAGGACGACTTGTCATTCAACAGAGGGATCAGAATTCGGCAGGAGTTAGGGGTGTCTGGTTGAAAAGCGGTGACCAGGGAAATATGTGGCGTCATGCACAAGTGACGCTAACTCCACAAAACAACAAACCCTATACTATAGAAATAGTTGGTTTTAAAGGAAGTGGGTTCACAGGAGACCTTGCTATAGATGACGTCCAGATGGTATCGGGACAATGTCCGCGGGCCGGATTTTGTGACTTTGAGACGGACACTTGCGGATGGACAAACGCGCTTTCCGGGGATGATTTTGATTGGCTGAGAGATAACGGTGGCACGCCAACCGGCACAACTGGCCCTAGAGTTGACCACACTTTAAGTACATCACTGGGTCACTACATGTATATAGAGACATCAGGATCGAATAGAAGGGTAGGAGAAAAAGCGTGGCTGGTGAGTGATTATCAAGACCCTCGCCAGGCCGTGTGCGTTTCCTTCTGGTACCATATGTATGGTGCTGGTATTGGTTCCCTAAATGTGTATACCCAACAGGGAACCACCGCTCAAATGGTCCTAAAATGGAGTCTCAGTGGTAACCAAGGCAATGTGTGGAGTATGGCAAAAGTGAATGTACCCAGTTCGGCGCAGTATACTATTGTTTTTGAAGGTGTACGAGGAGGGAATTACAGTGGAGATATTGCAGTAGATGATATCCTTATATCATATTCCACATGCGACCGGTTGACCCCACCACCAACCAATGTGCCTGTTGGGTCATCTCCGCCAACTTATGCACCTTCAGCTCTGGACTGCACATTTGAGATTGGACTTTGTAACTGGGCCCAGGACAAAACAGACACTTTTGACTGGTCTGTGAAGACCGGTACAACTGCAACTCGAAAAACAGGACCCACAACTGATCACACTTTGCAAAACTCTGCCGGGCACTACATGTATATAGAAGTATCCCGTAGAGCAGCCAACAGCACTGCTAGACTGGTAAGCTCCCCGCAGAATTTTGGTTCAAGCGGAATGTGTTTCAAATTCTGGTATAACATGTATGGAGCCCATGTCAACACCATGAACATCTATGCGCAACAAGGCTCAAGCATAAACAACTTAATGTGGAAAAAGACTGGCAACAGGGGATTGGGATGGCATTATGGTCAGGTTTATATAAAAACAACAGGGCAAACACAGATTGTGATTGAGGGTGTGGCTGGTACCCAGTTTGATGGTGATATCGCAATTGATGATCTGAGTTCCAATACAGGACTCTGTCCTCCAACAACTACGTGTGATTTTGAGGAAGGAATGTGTGGCTATTCACAAGACACCATAAACGATCAATTTGATTGGTCACTTCATTCAGGGACCACCGGTACTTCTGGTACCGGACCGTCTGCTGACCACACAGAGGGTACCAACATCGGACACTATTTATACATAGAATCATCAGCTCCACAACACCAGGGCGACAAAGCCAGAGTGGACAGTCCAGCATACAACCCCACAACAGGCTCCTGTGTCACCTTCTGGTACAGCATGCATGGGAACCAGATTGGGACCCTTAACGTTTACAAGAAAATCGGAAGTCAACGAGGACAGCCACAGTGGACGCTTACAGGAAACCAGGGTCTTCAGTGGCTCCAAGCACAATTCACAGTAACGAGTACCTCTAATTACCAGCTTGTATTCGAAGGTGTTATTGGTGCAGGTTACCATAGTGATATAGCCATTGATGATATCGCCATTACAACAGGTGTCTGTCCGTCCCCAGGATCATGTAACTTCGAGACAGACCTGTGTACCTGGACAAATGCCAATGCAGGGGACAACTTTGACTGGGAGAGAGCCCAGGGCAACACAGTTAGTGCAGGCACGGGACCCAGTACAGACCACACTCTTCAGTCTCCTTATGGCACCTATCTGTATATAGAGTCGTCTGCTCCTAGAGTGGCTGGTGATAAAGCCTGGCTAGTGTCGAGCACATATGCAAACAACACCAACCAGTGTGTGTCATTTTGGTATAACATGAATGGCCAGGGTATGGGCACGCTCAACATCAATGTCTGGCCATATAACACAGCTCAGAATCAGACCACTGTCTGGCACAAAACTGGGAACCAGGGGCCTGTCTGGAAACAAGATCAAGTTCAGGTGATTGACCCTGGTGCTAACTACAGGATTCTGTTTGAAGCTGTCCGTGGAAGCACTTTCAATTCGGATATAGCAATTGATGATATCATTGTCAACCCAGGCAACTGTGACGGTTCACAAATACCCACTGTGTCCACATGTGCATTGTCATGTGATGGCCATTGCATCTCTAGTAATCAGATTTGTGACTTTAATGTTGACTGTTCTGATAGAAGCGACGAAGCGAACTGCGGCTTGAACTGTGATTTCGAACAGGGCACATGTAAATGGAACAACACTGTCAGCACCGTGTTTAGCTGGCAGAAGGGACAAGGAGCAACCCCCACCACCAACACTGGACCATCAATAGATCACACCACATCAGGACCCAACGGACATTACATGTATGTGGATGCATCAAATGGCAACTCATTTTCTACCGCATTGTTCACAAGTCCTCAGATCATGCAGGCTGCATCTTCGTGTCAGATGACCTTCTACTATCATATGTTTGGTACCGGAATCGGTGAACTCAGGGTGTACGTCAAGCAAGGGTATACTCAAACAAGGTTTTTTGATTTGAAGGGAGATCAAGGTAATACCTGGATAAAGGCTGTAATACCCATAGGTCGTATACGAAACCCATTCAACATGGTAATATCGGCTCAAAGGACATTCTCAACTTTAGGCGACATTGCCATTGACGATATCTTATTCCAAGGCTGTGGTATGTCTGCTAGACAGCAGACGTGTCGCTCTGATCAGTTCCAATGTACAAATAAGGTGTGTGTCGGTAATACACGCTTGTGCGACTACACAGACGACTGTAATGATAATAGTGATGAATCCAACATCACATGCGCCGGCTACACCGGATGCACATTCGAGCAAGGTTTCTGTTTATGGCAGCAGGATCAGTCAGATGACTTTGATTGGTCGCGAGGCTCTGGAAGCACAGTAACCGTAGGAACTGGGCCATCTCATGACCACACACTTAACTTGGGAACAGGACATTATGCATATATAGAAACTTCTCAGCCTAGAACACAAGGACAAAAAGCTCGATTGGTAAGCCCGTTTATCATAGCCACAAATACAACCAACTACTGTACACTGAGATTTTACTATGAGATGTATGGAGCTGATGTGGACTCTTTCATAATCTACACCAGAACAGAGGTAAACGGTGTGTTAAAACGACTCTGGGGACGCAAAGGACCAGTTGGAGATTATTTTGCTAGGGCAGAAATTGCAATATTTAACTTACAACCAGTGCAGATAGTGATTGAAGGTGTCGTCGGAAAGAGTTTTCATGGTGATATTGCGATAGATGACGTGAGTCTCACACCATCATGTCAGATGTACACAGGAGCTGTTTCTACAGACACTGTTCCACACCCAACTGCACCAAACCCCTGTGGTGCCGGTCGTCAACCGTGTGCATCAGGAACGCAGTGTGTACCACTAGCAAACGTATGTGACTTTGTAAACTATTGTGCAGACGGCTCTGATGAAGATAACTGTGGTGAATGTAAATTTGAAACAGGATTCTGTGGCTGGTCTGACATGAGCAACGGTCAATATGCCTGGGAGCGCCACAATGGCACAACACCATCTACCATCTCTGGACCACAAACAGACCATACGTTTGGCACGGGTCAAGATGGTAACTACATGTTTGTCGACTCCGCAAAGGGAACATTCATAGGACGTGCAGATCTAGTCTCACCCACCTATGGCAGTCTAGGATCGAATTGTGAAGTGCAGTTTGCTTTCCATAAAAAAGGCGATCTTGGAGGCTTCCTGAGATTGTATTTGATAACACCAAACAATCAGCCAACCAGCCAAATCGGTCGCATACTGCTGTGGTCTGCTAGTAACCAGAGCAACAACTGGCAGATGGCTCATGTTGGTATTGGAATGCGTACACCCGGTTTCAGACTGGTCTTCGAGGCGATTAAACATCAACAGACTGGTGACATGGCCATTGATGATGTCAAATTTAACAACTGTGCTGTATCTGCCAGCACAGGCAGTTGTTCACCTAATCAGATTAGCTGCACACGTGGGTCATGTGTGGACCAAAGTCTTGCCTGTGATTGGTCAAATGACTGTGGAGACTGGGATGATGAACGATTCTGCTCCAATTACGTTGGCAGGTGCAACTTTGAGACAGACATCTGTAACTGGATACAGGATGACAGTGACAATTTTGATTGGTCACTAAAGTCAGGTGGTACAGGTACTATGAATACAGGCCCCAAAATGGATCACACTTTCGGCAATTTGACAGGTCACTATATCTATATAGAAACATCATCTCCAAATCATAATGGCGACAGGGCGCGACTTAAAAGTGCTGTGTTCAAAGCAAATATGTCCGGATTGTGCAGGATGAGGTTTTTCTACTATATGTATGGAATTAACATCAATGCACTGAACATTTATATGGAGAAGTTTGAGTTGGGACCTATGATCCTAGTCTGGAACTTGACCGGACCGCAAAATGCAGAGTGGTCACGTACAGATATTCCGCTTGTTAGCAATACCCCATTCAGGGTGATAATTGAGGGTATTGTTGGAAATGGACCCAAAGGAGATATAGCTGTAGATGATATATCTTTTACTCCTGGCTGTAACATGTTGTCAGATGTAACATTACCGGCAATGCTTACAACTCCTTCTCCTTGCGGAGCTGGTAGGCGTGCATGCACCAATGGTCAATGTATACCGGCCAATGCCTTCTGTAACTTTAGACAAGACTGTAACGATAAAAGTGATGAAAGCCAGTGTCCAACCTTTGTGACCTTTGAGGATAACACTTTCCAACACTGGAGTAATGATGCACACAATAACTTCAACTGGACAGTCAGTTCTAATACCAATCCAATGTCTAACACTGGACCGACGACAGATCACACGCAAGGTATACAGTCAGGACACTCCGCAGTAGTGACCGGTTTGGTGACTTCACTGTCAAGACAGGTTGCCCGACTGGTCAGTCCGATATACAACCAAGCAGGAAAAACTTGCAACTTCACGTTCTGGTACAATAACCACGGCAAGGAATTCACGAACATAAACGTGTACCTACGACGAGGCAGCACAGAGAGCAGTTTATTCACTGTGGCAGGAAATGACTTCACATCAAACTCTGACACATGGAAGAATGCTCAGGTCCCCCTTCCATTATGCGCTTCTTCATTTCAAGTTATACTTGAACTAACTTCATTCGGTGCCTTTGGTGTTCAGCCAGGTTTTGTTGCGATAGACGACCTTAAATTCATGAGTTGTGAGTATCCACCACCTCCTTCGAATGGCACTTGCATGCTGGGACAGTATCAGTGCGGCAGTAAACACTGCATACCACAGACTCTGCAGTGCGACTACCAGACAGATTGTTGTGATGGCACAGATGAGACCCAGTATCTTTGCTCTGGCTACAATATGTGCAACTTTGAGTTTGGATTGTGTGGTTGGCAACAGCTGACCAATGATCAGTTTGATTGGACAAGACACCGGGGACCAGTATCTCATGTAGGAACTGGTCCGTCGCAGGATCACACAAGTGGCTCATCATCAGGATATTATCTCTATATTGATGCCTCCCAACCTAGGATGGCGAACGACACGGCTAGGATTGCTTTCAACCTCCCCGCCGCCAATGCTGGTATATGCGCAATCCGTTTCTGGTACCACATGTATGGATCTAACATCGGAGCACTAAATGTGTACATGAACACTCTTGATAATGGTCTGGTTAATAAATTATCTGTATCGGGCCAACAAGGTAACATATGGCAGCGTCAGTCCATCACTCTAGATAGCTCAAGCCCATTCCAGGTCATCATAGAGGGTGTTGTTGGTGCAGGAAGCAATGGTGACATAGCCATTGATGATGTCTCCTTGACTCCAGGATGTGGTGTACCTACAACAAAACCTGGCCAGTTTACATATGCCACTGCTTCACATCTTCCGGGATCCACGCCAACACCATGTCCGAACGGTCAGTACACATGCAGTAGTGGTCAGTGTGTGGATGTAACAAAGGCCTGCAATGGTATTAACGATTGCACAGATGGCTCGGACGAAATAAGATGCCCCAAACCTTGCAACTTCGAGGGCGATAATTGTGGATGGTCAGAAGTTTTACTTGATGGCTTCGACTGGGTCAGGTCAAGTGCTGCCCAGGCCATCGCTGCAGGAATGGGTGCGATGGCGCCGCCATTAGATAAGACTCGTGCTTCTCAGAATGGTTACTTCCTGTATGTACAGGACAAAACAAATGGCCACACACAAAACAGAATAGCCCAAGTAACCAGTCCAACACTGTACTCTGCAAGCCAGGACTGCAAGATTCGGTTTAGCTACTACTTAAATGGACAGGATGTTGGACAAATGTATCTGAAACTTATGGAAGCTGGTTCCCAGCCTATTCCTCTGTGGCACAGACTCGGCACTACCGGAATTGGCTGGAAAACTGTAACGGTTGGTCTTGGAAAACATGTTGCATCATTTTATCTGGCATTCGAGAAGACATCAGGCACTTACAATGGGCAGTCAGCCATTGATGAAATACAGTATTTAGATTGCATACCACCAAGTCCCCAGGCATCCTGTTTGCTGAACCAGTTCACATGCACCAACAAGGCTTGTATTGAGACTCACTTACAGTGTGATATGACAAACGACTGTGGGGACTCATCCGATGAAATCAACTGCGCTTCCTACAGGCAAATGAACTTTGAAAATGGTACGGGCGACCTGTCACAAGGTGTAGATAACGCTGACGATGACTTTGACTGGATAACTGCCTCATCAACTCGTAATATCAGTCAGTTTCCCGGTCCTCCATATGACCACACAACAGAAACAGTCACCGGAAAATACATGTATATTGACTCCTCTCAACATTTGTACAACAGTCGTGCCTGGCTGAAAACTGGAACATTCCAGCCCACGGCTAGTGCAGATTGCCAGCTTCACTTCTACCTGTTCATGTATGGACAAAACGTAAATACCCTCAACGTCTTCTACAGACTTTACAATGCTGGACCAGCGACAAAAACACTTTTGACCATTACGGGTGAGCAAGGCCCTTACTGGCAGAGAATTTCTGTTCCATTCAAGATATCACAGCCTTTCCAGATTGTTATTGAAGCCAAGGCAGGGAACGCGGACATGGGAGGCATTGCAATTGATGATGTCTCGCTAACACCAGGATGTGGCATTCCGAGCTCATCGATACTGCCGGCCCCACCCAGTACAGTATCAACTCCATCCACCACCACAGTGAAAATAAACAGCAACTGCACACAAAACCAGTTCACGTGCCGGAGCGATCTCTCGTGCATTGACTACACGCGTGTGTGCGACTTCAGGAATGACTGCACAGATGGTAGCGATGAATTTAACTGTGGTAGGTAAACTTGTTTTACAAATATTTGCCCCGTAATATAAGTGTAAACAGTATGTTACATAGTAATGGATATCTTTACCATGAGGGCTATTCCATTAAAACATACCCAGGACCCCAGGAAGGCAATTTAATGAAAATCTATGTGTGAACCCTATTTTCTGAAATTTGGCTCTTTAAAGTTAATTTTGCATCTATGGGTGGGAATTCAATTTCAAAAGTGCCTTCCTGTCTGTTTTAATGGAATAGCCCTAATATGCTAAATCATACGTTTAAGGACGCATTAATTTTCTCAGCACTACCTTGTCATTGAAAACACATAAAAAAGCTTGCTTGTTTATTGCTAAAATTCTACATGACTCATTAGTTCATATATGTAAATTTAGGCCCAATTACAATTTTTCTTTGAATGGCATTGTTATGTTGAATATGTAGGGTATGCTAAACTAACTCGAAAAACTAAAACAAAGTAATGAAAAACATTCTTATGTGTTTTTAATATGGTATATACTACATATATATAAAAAGCTTTATCGGACGGGCCTCGTCATCCAATACAAAGTTAAATAACACCATTTTCTGATGCGAGTGTATGACTAATAATGATTTACCTCACATCTATCTATACAAATTTCCCCACCATAAATACAATAGGCAGGCTGGACATAGGTTCTTGACTGTCACCATTTAATTTAAATGCTCACACACCTATCAACTCTCTCGTGTTTTCCCCCAAACAGTGGCAACATCGTGTGGATTTGATGATGGCAAGCTGTGTGGCTGGACCACAAGTTCGGTCAAGATGGCTCATCCAGACGAGACATTCCTGTGGCACATTGGCACCTCCGGAACATTTAGCAACTCCCCATACAGTCCTCACCAGGACCACACTCAGGTATGTGCTTTCTTCTGATAACTCAGATTTACACAACCCCGCAGTTATATCCCTGATTACATAACCAAATCTCAGAATTACACAGTCCCACAGTAATATCCCTGATTACATAACCAAATCTCAGAATTACACAGTCCCACAGTTATATCCCTGATTACATAACCAAATCTCAGAATTACACAACCCCACAGTTATACCTCTGATTACATAATCATGTATCAGAATTACACAACCCCATAGTTATATCCCTGATTACATAATCATGTCTCAGAATTACACAACCCCACGGTTATATCCCTGATTACATAATCATGTCTCAGAATTACACAACCCCACAGTTATACCTCTGATTACATAATCATGTCGCAGAATTACAAAACCCCACAGTTATATCCCTGATTACATAATCATGTCTTGGAATTGCACAACCCCAAAGTTATACCCCTGATTACATAATCATGTCTCAGAATTACACAACCCCACAGTTATATCCCTGATTACATAATCATGTCTCAGAATTACACAGCCCCACAGTTATATCCCTGATTTGATAACCAAATCTCAGAATTACACAACCCAACAGTAATATCCCTGATTACACAATCATGTCTCAGAATTACAAAACCTCACAGTTATACCTCTGATTACATAATCATGTCTCAGAATTACACAACCTCACAGTTATATCCCTGATTACATAATCATGTCTCAGAATTACACAACCTCACAGTTATACCTCTGATTACATAATCATGTCACAGAATTACACAACCCCGTCAGTTATATCCCTGATTACATAATCATGTCTCAGAATTACACAACCCCACAGTTATATCCCTGATTACATAATCATGTCTCAGAATTACACAACCTCACAGTTATACCTCTGATTACATAATCATGTCACAGAATTACACAACCCCACAGTTATACCTCTGATTACATAATGATGTCTGCATTACACAACCCCACAGTTATATCCCTGATTACATAATCATGTCTCAGAATTACAAAACCCCACAGTTATACCTCTGATTACATAATGATGTCTGCATTACACAACCCCACAGTTATATCCCTGATTACATAATCATGTCTCAGAATTACACAACCTCACAGTTATACCTCTGATTACATAATCATGTCACAGAATTACACAACCCCGTCAGTTATATCCCTGATTACATAATCATTTCTCAGAATTACACAACCTCACATTTATACCTCTACATAATTATGTCTCATAATTACACAACCCACAGTTATATCCCAGATTACATAATCATGTCTCAGAATTACACAACCTCACAGTTATACCTTTTGATTACATAATCATGTCTCAGAATTACACAACCTCACAGTTATACCTCTGATTACATAATCATGTCTCAGAATTACACAACACCATAGTTATACCTCTGATTATGTAATCATGTCTGAATTACACAACCCTGTCAGTTATATCCCTGATTACATAATCATTTCTCAGAATTACATAACCTCACAGTTATACCTCTACATAATTATGTCTCAGAATTACACAGCCCACAGTTATATCCCAGATTACATAATCATGTCTCAGAATTACACAACCTCACAGTTATACCCCGATTACATAATCATGTCTCAGAATTACACAACCTCACAGTTATACCCCGATCACATAATCATGTCTCAGAATTACAAAACCTCACAGTTATACCTCTGATTACATAATCATGTCTCAGAATTACACAACCCACAGTTAGTAAAAACGTTACTAAGTGTGACCTCCATGTATGGCTGACTTGATAGTGCAGATTTAAATTGATGATAACACAGAATGCTTTATACATGTTCGTATTTGCAGGGTATGCCGGGAGGCTGGTACGGGTATGCAACCAGCTCTCTGGGGTCATTCCACGACACTACAGAATTATACACGCCAACTATCGGGCGCACAGGTCCCCAGTGTCAGCTAAAATTCTACTACTATATGAATGGTCCATCTGTTGACTCATTGAACGTGGAAATCAGCGTAGATGGCATCAAGTCTAATCTGTGGTCGATCAGCGGAGGTCGGGGCAACATGTTTCAGCCTGCGCAGGTGTTTATTGGAGCTAAACAAAAAGTCGTGATTGCCATTCAGGCTCGGCGTGGAGCCAGCTTCAAAGGTAGATAAAAGCATATTT
Source organism: Cyrtodaria siliqua (assembly GCA_037043455.1). NCBI lineage: Eukaryota > Metazoa > Mollusca > Bivalvia > Adapedonta > Hiatellidae > Cyrtodaria > Cyrtodaria siliqua. Next base: position 57,256 of record JAWPHD010004517.1, on the reverse strand, counting down.
CTCAGTGAATAGTAATATTTACATTAATTATTTAAGGCATTGTATCAATTTACAGCATGGTTAATTGTAACAAAAGATTCTTTATAAGTAGGCAAATTGTGTTGACTAAAGACCAAGGCCAAAACAAAATAAGGCATTTTTCCATTAACCCGCAGTTCATATTTTTAAATTGTGGAACCTCTGTCTTTTTGTTGAAAGGAAAAACAAAAGAAAAAAATATTATTATTTTTTCCAGACAAAAATAGAAAATATAAGAGAGATAAATTTACATACCTACCCTATTTCTGGCCTTTAATAGAAACAGGACTTTTTTGGGTGGGGATGGGACCTAAGAATCACATTCCTGCTTGATGGTTGAGCTTGTAACATCAATATTGTCTCATATGATTATTAGATAATTAGAGTGAGGTATAAGAATGTGTCTTAGAATGTCTGATTTGATAATTAGAGTGAGGTTCAAGAATGAGTGTAAGAATATCTTATTCCATAATTAGAGTGAGGTATAAGAATGAGTTTAAGAATATCTAATTTGATAATTAGAGTGAGGTTCAAGAATGAGTCTTAGAATGTCTGATTCCATAATTATGATTGAGGTTTGAGAATGCGTCTTAGAATGTCTGAATCCATAATTATAAGTGAGGTTTAAGAATGAATCTTAGAATGTCTGATTGAGTGAGGTTTCAGAATGCATCTTAAAATATCTGATTCCATAATTACGAGTGAGGTTTAAGACTGCGTCTTGGAATGTCTGATTCCATAGTGAGGTTTAAGAATGCGACTTAAAATGTCTGATTCCATAATTATGAATGAGGTTTATGTCTGATTCCATAATTATGAGTGAGGTTTAAGAATGCATCTTAGAATGTCTGATTCCATAATTATGAGTGAGGTTTAAGAATGCATCTTAGAATGTCCGATTCCATAGTGTGGTTTAAGAATGCATCTTAGAATGTCTGATTACATAAATATGAGTGAGGATTAAAAATGCATCTTAGAATGTCTGATTCTATAGTGAGGTTTAAGAATGCGTCTTAGAATGTCCAATTCCATAGTGAGGTTTAAGAGTGCATCTTAGAATGTCTGATTCCATAGTGAGGTTTAAGAGTATGATTTGATAATTATACTGAGGAGTAAGAATGTCTGATTCTTAGACTCAAACATATTGATGAATATTATTCCTGGTGCACAAACTGTAAGTACACTTGACTTTAATGCTTGGTCTTGTATCTTCAGGTGGAATTGCTGTGGATGATGTGACATTTGTGGACTGTCAGCCTCCTCTCGTCAGTCAGTCGTGCCTGTCTAACCAGTTCGCCTGTGGCAATAAGTACTGTATCGACCCCAGCCTGCAGTGTAATTACGCAGATGACTGTGGTGATGCTAGTGATGAAGTGGTATGTCCGTCTGTACTTGGGTCTACCAGCCTGTATGCCCTCTGTCCTTGGGGCCCACCAGTACACATGTCCTTTTGTCTTCCTGTCCTTGGGCCCACCAGTGCACATGTCCTTTGTCTTCCTGTCCTTGGGCCCACCAGCCCACATGTCCTTTGTCTTCCTGTCCTTGGGCCCACCAGCATGCATGTCCTGTCAGTCTCTTGACCCACCATCCGGCTCATCCTCTGTAGGTCTCCTCGGGGCCCACCAGCCTGCTTATGCTCTGTTTGTCTGTCCATGGGCCCACCAGCCTGCTTATGATCTGTAATGTCCTTTGTCCTTTTGTCCTTTCATGTCCTTTGTCTTCCTGTCCTTGGGCTCACCAGCCTGTATGTCCCCTGTCTGTCCCTGGGCCCAACAACATACAGTTCCTCTGTCTGTCCCTGGGCTCACCAGTCCACATGTCCTTTGTCTTCCTGTCCTTGGGCCCACCAGCCTGCATGTCCTGTCAGTCTATTGGCCCACCATCCGGCTCATCCTCTGTATGTCTGCCATTGGGCCCACCTGCATGCTTATGCTCTGCATGTCTGTCCTTGAGCCCATCAGCCTGGTTATGCTCTGTAATGTCCTTTGTCCTTGTTTCCTTTCATGTCCTTTGTCTTCCTGTCCTTGGGCCCACCAGCCTGTATGTCCTGTCAGTATCTTGGCCCACCATCCGGCTCATCCTCTGTTTGTCTCTGGGCTCACCAGTCCACATGTCCTTTGTCTTCCTGTCCTTGGGCCCACCAGCCTGCATGTCCTGTCAGTCTCTTGGCCCACCCTCATCCTCTATGTCTGTCCTTGGGCCCACCAGCCTGCTTATGCTCTGCATGTCTGTCCTTGGGCCCGCCAGCCCACACATCCTTTGTCTTTGGGTTTGCATATATTCTGTATGTGTCCTGTCTTTGGGCCCACCAGCCCACTTATCCTCTGTATGTCTTGAGACTACTTTCATCCTCTGTCTATCCTTGGGCCCACCAACCCACTTATGTCGGTATGTCTGTACTTGTGCCCACCAGCCCTTTCATCCTATCCTTGCACCCACCAGCTCTCTCATCTCTGTCTCTAAATTAAATGCATGTATCATTCATGTAATTTGGTTGAACTAATGATTATTTTAGCACTTTTCTTCTTAATTTTATTTATTCTGCAATAATTAATCAATTAATTAATTTCCATGTTATCTTACATTTCAAGAAGTTGACCCATTGGAGTAGAATTAGCCTAACACATGGTATTAAAAATAGCTTTGCCTTAAAAATGATTTATCAAATCATTTGATTGGAGAAATATTTCATTAAAAGCAACAACAGTGTGACTCCACGTACCCAGGACGATGTGACTTTAGCCACGGCATTTGCAGTTTCTGGTCAAATGACAAAGATGATGATTTTGACTGGACCCTGGCCAGGGGTTCAACACCGACCATCGGTACTGGTCCCAGCACCGACCACACCACTAGGACAGAATCAGGTAACAGAAGATTAAGTCTTAAAAATCTTTAAAAAAAATAAAGAACATTAAATATTCATCTTCTTTCAGCATGAAATATAACCAATATCAGATTAGCATGATACCTTTTATATACTAGTATATGTTATAAACACAGATTAAAAATAACTGTTTTTGCTGTTTTGCTGTTTTCTTCTTTTGTTTAAAATTATTCACTGCAACAAAGTGTTTTCTTTCTTACAAAAAAAAAATGCATCAAATATAACTTGTTGATCAACTATTATATAACAGCAGTTCCACTACAGTAACTTTTGTTAACCCTCTGCTACAGGTGGCTATTTGTACACAAACGGCGCTCCAACATTAAAGACGGGCAGTGCAGCCAGACTTTCATCCAAAATCATCAGCGGAAGTTCCAAAAACTGTGCTGTAAGTACATTTCATGGAATATTTTGCAGAGGGAGGTGAAAACTCAATGTTCACAGTCTCAGTCTAAACTGCGGCAGTGCAGTCTAAACCATGGCAGTGCAATCTAAACCGTGGCGGTGCAGTCTAAACCATGGCAACTCAATGTTCACAGTCTCAGTCTAAACTGTGGCAATGCAGTCTAAACTGCAGCAGAGCAGTCTAAACTGCAGCAGTGCAGTCTAATCTGCAGCAGAGCAGTCTAAACTGTGGCAGTGCAGTCTAAACTGCAGCAGTGCAGTCTAATCTGCAGCAGAGCAGTCTAAACTGTGGCAGTGCAGTCTAAACTGCAGCAGTGCAGTCTAAACCGCAGCAGAGCAGTCTAAACCGCAGCAGTGCAGTCTAAACTGCGGCAGTGGTCTAAACCGCGGCAGTGCAGTCTAAACCGCAGCAGAGCAGTCTAAACTGCGGCAGTGCAGTCTAAACCGCGGCAGTGCAGTCTAAACTGCGGCAGTGGTCTAAACCGCGGCAGTGCAGTCTAAACCGCAGCAGAGCAGTCTAAACCGCGGCAGTGCAGTCTAAACTGCGGCAGTGCAGTCTAAACTGCGGCAGTGCAGTCTAAACTACAGCAGTGCAGTCTAAACTACAGCAGTGCAGTCTAAACTGCGGCAGTGCAGTCTAAACCGCGGCAGTGCAGTCTAAACTCGGCAGTGCAGTCTAAACTGCGGCAGTGCAGTCTAAACCGCGGCAGTGCAGTCTAAACTGCGGCAGTGCAGTCTAAACTACAGCAGTGTAGAGCATCCACCTCACATGCAGGCGGTCTTAATCCCCTGCACCAAAGATTTAGTAAAAATGGTACTAGCAGCTCCCATGCATGATGCTAAGCAAATAAAGTGTAGTGCTAGGACTGTTTGGCCCGGTGTCAGTATAATGTGACTGGGTGGGGTATCATGGCATGTGTCTATGGTATTCCACTGTGGCAGAACTAGACAGTTTGAGCATTGATCTTTTAGCTACAAGTAGCCACTGTAACTAAAAGATTGTTAACAATGACGTTAAACCCCATACATACATACATGTCTTTGTCTAAATCAAAACTGCGCTAAACAATGAACAAATGGGAAACAGATGAAATTTATAGACTTCGAAAATTCCTTCAAGTTTAAAATAATGATTTTTAGCTCTACCAGTCAAATGTCTGAAGAGCTTTTGTCCATTGTTCTGGTTGCCTTATTGGACAAACGTCATTCCTCAATTTCAATACAGTTGCCTGTTACACGGTGCGGTTGCGTGTATGGACAAACTTCATTGCTCAGTTTCATTCCAGTTGCCTGTATGGACAAACTACATTGCTCAGTTTCATTACAGTTGCGTGTGTGGACAAACTTCATTGCTCAGTTTCATTAATTACAATATGAACAAACTTCTTTGCTCAATTTCATTACATGTTCCTGTATGGACAAACTTCACTGCTCAGTTCCATTACAGTTGCATGTATGAACAAACTTCACTGCTCTGGTCCATTACAGTTGCATGTATGAACAAACTTCATTGCTCGGTTTCATTAATTACAGTATGAACAAACTTCTTTGCTCAATTTCATTACATGTTCCTGTATGGACAAACTTTCATTGCTCAGTTTCATAACATTTGCCTGTATGGACAAACTTCCATGCTCAATTTCATTACATTTGCCTATATGGAAAAAATTCATTTCTCAATTTCATTATAAATATGTGTATGGACAAATTTCATGGCTCAATTTCATTACAGATACATGTACGGACACATTTCATTGCTCAATTTCATCACAGTTGCATGTATGGACAAACATCATTGCTCAGTTTCATTACAGATACATGTACGGACAAACATCATTGCTCAGTTTCATTACAGTTGCATGTATGGACACATTTCATTGCTCAATTTCATTACAGTTGCATGTATGGACACATTTCATTGCTCAATTTCATTACAGTTGCATGTATGGACAAACATCATCGCTCAGTTTCAATACAGTTACATGTATGGACAAACTTCATTGCTCAATTTCATTACAGATATGTGTATGGACAAATTCATTGCTCACTTTCATTACAGATACGTGTATGGTACCACATGTGGGGCTCACAGATCGGCTATCTCACAATACTGAAGCGTATTAACTACGGGAAAACAGGCCTGGTGCCCATTAACACAATGCAGGGTGACCATGGCGACAGCTGGCACCTACTTACATATTCGCTTGACTCAACCGATAGCAGTGATTTCCAGGTATAAAATCAAGTCCAGTTACCCTTATATTTAAGAAACAGAACACCATTTACGGTAAATTATCGTGTAATATATCATGGTTTGGAGTTCAATTGTATAAAATAATTTCACGAGCCCGTTCGGGCGAGTGGTCGAGTAAATTTATTGTTTACAATTGAACGCGGGCAAGTGAATTTATTGTTTACAATTGAACAACAAACCGTGATATATTACAAGATAATTCACCGTAAATGATGTTCTATTTCTATTCTAATACGCTTAAAATTTGAAAATAACGCACACATCTGAAATCTTTTGCATTGCTTTGCTTACTCTCCGAACGTTGCAAACGTTAGTGATATCTTTCACATTGCCTTGCTTATTCTCCTAACGTTGCAAATGTTACAGTGATATATCGTTGAATATAACGAGATATTTTAAACTAGGCCATATAGTGCGGGTGTATTAGAATTGATAATAAACTTACTATTGAATAAATTAATTACATTTGGATGGTTAACTGATTTTTGGTGATTAACTGACTTTTCGATGATAAATGGATGATTAACTTTTGGATGATTAACTGATTTTTGGTTGATTAACTTCCTTTATGAACTTACTTTATGACAAATAATTTACTTGTGTGTGATTAATTTACTTTTGGATGATTAAATTAACTTACTTTTGGATGATTAAGTTAACTTACTTTTAGATGATTAATTACTTTTTGATGATTTCTTACTTTTGAATGATTAGTTTTTGATTTACTTTACTATTGGTTCCATGTAACGGTTTTACTTTAAATACAACTATGTTTTTACTCTGCAGATTGTGATCCAGGGCAGTTTAGGAACCGGAATACACAATAACATAGCCATTGACGACATCTCCTTGACTCCGGGCTGTGAAGTCGGAGGTAAGATGGTGTAGCAGATGCAAATTTGATCACATTGGTATTAGTCTACAAATATTCAGAAATGTAATGTAGCTTCTAATGTCTTGGGCGGTGTGCAGGTTGAAAGTTATTTTAAATAATGAATAATTATTTATTTTTGTGTATACTGGAATATTATACCTCATTTGCATATTTTCTTCTTTGAGCAATGTGACGTCATCCGGTCACTATTATGTAATATTGATCGGCCCCGGTCCGAGAGCTATAATTTCGGACGTGTGAAAAAGACGGCATCAAAGTTAAATAAAACATAATAGGTAATGTTTTAATTTGTTGGTCAGATTCAGTATAATATAACAAATAATGTATGGTGCTTCGATCCATATGCAGTTTATGGACTGGGCTGTCAGACCTAGAATGTTTTATGGACCTCAGCGAATTATTTGTTAAACAAAAGGATGCTGATAAAATGCATAAGGCAATAAAACCTTTAATGCACAAGGAAATAAAAAATGTAATGCACAATGCAATAAAACCTTTAATGCATGAGGCAATAAAACCTTTAATTCATTAGGCAATAAAACCTTTAATGCAAGAGGCAATAAAACCTTTAATGCATGAGGCAATAAAACCTTTAATGCAAGAGGCAATAAAACCTTTAATGCATAAGGCAATAAAACCTTTAATGCATGAGGCAATAAAACCTTTAATGCATGAGGAAATAAAAAATGTAATGCACAATGCAATAAAACCTTTAATGCATGAGGCAATAAAATCTTTAATTCATTAGGCAATAAAACCTTTAATACAAGAGGCAGTAAAACCTTTAATACATGAGGCAATAAAACCTTTATTGCAAGAGGCAATAAAACCTTTAATGCATAAGGCAATAAAAAACTTCAATGCATCAGGCAATAAAAAACTTTAATGCACAAAGCAATAAAACTTTGAATGCACGAGGCAATAAAACCTTGAATGCACGAGGCAATAAAACCTTGAATGCACAAGGCAATAAAACCTTTAATGCACGAGGCAATAAAACCTTGAATGCACGAGGCAGCATGGCAAAAAAATACAAAATACAAAATAAACATGCATTATGGGGGATTTTACCGTCTGCCGGGATAAACAGTGGACCTCTTCTTGCCCGGGAATTACAAGAATCTTTAATTTATGACAGAGAAATTTAGAAACTGATTTACAGTACTTTATTGTTTATAGCAAGTATTGATCTCTCTACATTACCTTCTCGCAAACCAGGTTCCATCCTAGGACAGCCTACGACGGCTGCAACAACTGTGGGCACGTGCGGTGCGGGCATGATGAAGTGTGCAACTAGAAACAAGTGTTATGGTTTCCAGGAACAGTGTGACTTTATTGACGCATGCGGAGACAACTCCGACGAAGCTTCATGTGGTTAGCTCATCTTTTGTTTTTATATGGTTAAAAACGTAGAAGCTAGGCTCTTATCCTATATCACAACATACGAGGCAGTACATTTAAAAAAAAACACTAAGCCTGAATGGGTCTATGTAGTACAGGTTGGTTGGTTGAATGCTGTTTTGGGTGATTTTTAGTACTTTTAGTACATGACTTTTTTTTTATTGTGTGGGCAAACCAAACTCTTTTTCCAGGGTAGAACCGGAACTGTATACCTCCTGCCATCCATAAAAACTTGACACTTCCTCACAATTCAAGCTCCCAATTGGATTCAAACCCATAGCTGTGAAAGGCGAGTCAGGTTACCCTACCAGAGTACATATTTATATAGGGAATCCCCAAAATAAGGTCCCTAGTCAGCAGATGTTTTTTTCGCCACTAAGGCTTACAATATTACATAGTAATAAATGACCGATGACGGTAGAAAATCACCCAAAGTACCATCTGGAATATAATTTTACGAGGCAGGTACTTTGGATGGTACCCTGTAGAGCCATGGTACTCCAGTACCTGTATGAAAAATGAGATGGCATAACAAGTAGCGGAACATCTTAAGTGTCTTTTCTTGGTGGTTAAAGAACTCCGCTGCATAACAAGTAGCGGAACATCTTAAGTGCCTTTTCTTGGTGGTTAAAGAACCCCGCTGCATAACAAGTAGCGGAACATCTTAAGTGCCTTTTCTTGATGGTTAAAGAACCCCACTGCATAACAAGTAGTGGAACATCTTAAGTGCCTTTTCTTGATGGTTAAAGAACCCCACTGCATAACAAGTAGTGGAACATCTTAAGTGCCTTTTCTTGGGGGTTATGAACCCCACTGCATAACAAGTAGCGGAACATCTTAAGTGCCTTTTCTTGGTGGTTAATGAACCCCACTGCATAACAAGTAGCAGAACATCTTAAGTGCCTTTTCTTGGTGGTTAATGAACCCCACTGCATAACAAGTAGCAGAACATCTTAAGTGCCTTTTCTTGGTGGTTAATGAACCCCACTGCATAACAAGTAGCGGAACATCTTAAGTGCCTTTTCTTGGTGGTTAAAGAACCCCACTGCATAACAAGTAGCGGAACATCTTAAGTGTCTTTTCTTGGTGGTTAAAGAACCCCACTGCATAACAAGTAGCGGAACATCTTAAGTGCCTTTTCTTGGTGGTTAATGAACCCCGCTGCATAACAAGTAGTGGACCATCTTAAGTGCCTCTTCTTGGTGGTTAATGAACCCCGCTGCATAACAAGTAGCGGAACATCTTAAGTGCCTTTTCTTGGTGGTTAATGAACCTCGCTGCATAACAAGTAGCGGAACATCTTAAGTGTCTTTTCTTGGTGGTTGATGAACCCGCTGCATAACAAGTAGCGGAACATCTTAAGTGCCTTTTCTTGGTGGTTAATGAACCCCGCTGCATAACAAGTAGCGGAACATCTTAAGTGCCTTTTCTTGATGGTTAATGAACCCCACTGCATAACAAGTAGCGGAACATCTTAAGTGTCTTTTCTTGGTGGTTAATGAACCCCACTGCATAACAAGTAGCAGAACATCTTAAGTGTCTTTTCTTGGTGGTTGATGAACCCCACTGCATAACAAGTAGCATAACAAGTAGCGGAACATCTTAAGTGCCTTTTCTTGGTGGTTAATGAACCCCGCTGCATAACAAGTAGCGGAACATCTTAAGTGTCTTTTCTTGGTGGTTAATGAACCCCACTGCATAACAAGTAGCAGAACATCTTAAGTGTCTTTTCTTGGTGGTTGATGAACCCCACTGCATAACAAGTAGCGGGACATCTTTAGTGTCTTTTCTTGGTGGTTAATGAACCCCACTGCATAACAAGTAGCGGAACATCTTAAGTGTCTTTTCTTGGTGGTTAATGAACCCCACTGCATAACAAGTAGCGGAACATCTTTAGTGTCTTTTCTTGGTGGTTAATGAACCCCACTGCATAACAAGTAGCGGAACATCTTAAGTGTCTTTTCTTGGTGGTTAATGAACCCCGCTGCATAACAAGTAGCGGAACATCTTAAGTGCCTTTTCTTGGTGGTTAATGAACCACACTGCATAACAAGTAGCGGAACATCTTTAGTGTCTTTTCTTGGTGGTTAATGAACCCCGCTGCATAACAAGTAGCGGAACATCTTAAGTGCCTTTTCTTGGTGGTTAATGAACCCCGCTGCATAACAAGTAGCGGAACATCTTAAGTGCCTTTTCTTGATGGTTAATGAACCCCACTGCATAACAAGTAGCAGAACATCTTAAGTGTCTTTTCTTGGTGGTTGATGAACCCCACTGCATAACAAGTAGCGGAACATCTTTAGTGTCTTTTCTTGGTGGTTGATGAACCCCACTGCATAACAAGTAGCGGAACATCTTAAGTGTCTTTTCTTGGTGGTTAATGAACCCCACTGCATAACAAATAGCGGAACATCTTAAGTGTCTTTTCTTGGTGGTTAAAGAACCCCGCTGAGTGTCACATTCCTTTCTTTATACCAGAAATTAATGAAAATGTTAGATTTCTTATTTTTGTCATAACTCTTTAAAATTTAAAAATAGTTTTTTACAGGTACAAATAAATGATAATGACTTAATTACGTATATTTCTTGTTTTATTGGAGAAAGTTCCGGTTTAAAGAAAGAAAGAAATGTTTTTGGGGAGTTTGCTGCAAGTTGCACTTGAATTCTATGCTCATTGTGGGAATATACATCACGTTAAAAGTGAATTTTGCCACGGTTGAGTTTTGCTGAGCCATGGTTTATGTCTCATAATATGATAATCCCTTTTAAGGAAATGATATTAAAACAACAATCCCTTATAAGGAAATGATAGTAAAACAATATTTCATTTGAAGGAAATGATATAAAACAATAGTTTTTTTAAAGAAATGTAGTTAAACTATAATCCCATTTAAGGAAATTATAGTAATATAATAATCCCTTTTAAGGAATTTATTTTTCTTTGTTTTGTTTTTAAATATATTTGAAATCCAAGTTTGCTAGAACTTACATGTTGAATTATACAGAACTAAAGCACTGTGAGTTATTTTCTGTAAATGCTTATCTTGTATGTTTCAAGATGTTCAGTTTAAAGGCCGGGGTTCACTTGTAGCAATATCCAGGTGGAGTCCATTATAGAATTTACATGCTGTTATCAGCGCGGTAATTCTGCTAAAAAATAAACTTTCTTACCTCTACTAAAAGCACTAGGTGTAAATTTGAATTTTGTAGCAGACAACAAAATATATCTTTAGGATGTAGAATTTTTGTGTCGCCTGTGTAGCATGACAGACACTTAGGGATCACTTTGTCCGTCGTCCGTTGTCGTCGTTGTCCGTCATCCATCACACTTTAACCTCCAACCTAACCTTGGCCATAACTTGAAAAGTATTTGTCATATGCTCATGAAACTTTACACACATCTTCATCTTAACCCAAGGTATGCTGTTACACATGTCCTATAACTCTGACTTTTATTTAGTTATGCCCCCTTTAACCTGCAACCTTACCAGGCTCATAACTGGCCATAACTTAAGAAGTATTTGACCTACGTTCATGAAACTTCACACACATATTCATGTTACCACACAGAATATTGTTACCCACTAACATTAATTCTGACTTCCATTTTTGCAAAGTTATGCCCCTTTTGCGTAAAACTTTGTCCTGCATCCTAACCTAGCTCATAACTTGGCAAAATATTGACCTATGGTCATGAAACTTTATACAGTTCTTCCTTATCAATTATATAATGTAGATTTATGCCTCTTTTCATAAACTTTAACACTTTAAAAAACAACTGCTCCATAATTCATGAAGGATTGCAAACTTTATAGTTATATTATACTTGCTGAAATAAGCAAACGGCAGGCCACACAAGTGTTCCATTCCGTGGAACACCCATCTAGTTAAGTAAGTATTGAATTGATTTCATATTTTACTGATCAAATCTCAATACATTCAAGAACAGTTGTGCCAAAGTACAGTTAGGTGAGGTATGGATAATTTTCTCTTTATCTGCAAGTCATACTTGCAGATGCTCGATCCTATACATAATCAAGGATTACGACTCGCCTAAGGTGCCTTTCGTACATCACCAGCCGAAAGTCTATACGTAGAAGCTAATGTACCATCACTGTCTCATAGACGGGACAAATTAGCCTTTCAATATGCCATTAAATTAAAATCTAACCCTTCAAACCCAACTTTCGATAATGTTTTTAATCCTAGTTATGAACCTCTTTTTCATCGAAAACTGAAGGCCATTCGACCATTTGGTTTTCGTATTAAACCAAAATTAAGAGAAACTGAAATCTACCTAAATTTGATTGCCAAGTACAAAGTACCACAAATTCCATCGTGGACTTTGGAAACACCAACAATTATTTTCGATCTTTGTAATAGTAATAAATCCAGTACAGACCCTACTGTCTTTCAAAGCAAATTTAATGAAATTAAATCGAAATACAGTAACTTTCAACATATATACACAGATGGTTCTAAAGATGGAGATAAAGTAGCTGCAGCAGCTGTTGTTCACAAACACAGCATAAAGAGCCGCTTGCCTGACAAGGCCTCTATCTTTTCAGCTGAACTTAAGGCAATTGAACTTGCCTTAAATTATATTCATGAATCTGATGACCATTTTGTAATACTTTCTGATTCCCTTTCATCTCTTCAAGCACTGGCTAATATGAAACATGATAACCCAGTTGTGCTTCAACTTTTAAAAAAGTACAATTCTCTTATAGTTGATAATGTAATTATTTTCTGCTGGCTTCCAAGCCATGTAGGAATACATGGTTATGATAGAGCTGATAGTGCTGCTAAAGCAGCATTAAGTTTACATATATCTAATGCCAAATTACCTTATACTGATTTTAAAAGTTGTATTACCACATTTATTTGTAACTCTTGGCAAGCCACTTGGGATTTGTCAGTTAACAATCAACTCCATTCAATTAAACCGTTACTTGGAGAATGGCGTTCTTTTAGTAGACCCATTCGTCCAGAAGAAGTTGTCCTAGCCCGGTGCAGGGTAGGGCATACACGTTATACTCATTCATATTTATTACAAGCTGAGCAATTACCAGAATGTATACCCTGCTTTGCACCGTTAACGGTCAAACACATCTTATTGAAATGTGTAGAATTTGATCCTATGCGTCAAAGGTTCTACAATGTTAATACTATGAAAGAGTTATTTGATACTATAGATTTTAGACTTGTTTTAGATTTCATAAAAGAGATCGGACTATATATATCATTATAATGTGTTCTTATATATATTTACTTGTTTATATACCCGTTGACGGGCAATTGTTGATTTACATACATAGTTTATATTACACCTTATCATCCCTTATTTTTTAATAGTTTTATCTTTATATATTTACATTAATTTTTAATTAATACTTCATTTCTTCATTTTTCATTAATTTTTGCGCACAATATGACCTATTTATCTGTCGACGTGCCGTAAAACACCATTCATTCATTCATTCATCTGCAGTGCTTATAGGCAGTGCCAGTGTATAGCAATAAAGTAGACATTTTATCTTGATTCTGCTTTCATAGTATGACTACTTCCCTTTTCAGGTACTGTGTGCAACTTTGAGAGTAACAACAATGCAATGTGTGGCTGGAAGAACTCGGTGAAAGATAACAACGACTGGGCCGTACAGATGGCGTCTACGCAGCCTGGTCCACCAATTGACCATACCTTAAACACGGCAGCAGGTATGTTAATGATGAATGGCCACCCTTTTACTAGTATTATCAATTAATAAATTTAACTCTTAAACATCATATGAACGTTTCTTGATAGTCTCAGAGAGAAACATACATGTATATTAAAAAACGCTACTAAGTTGTATGTAAAATTATGTATTATTTGCATGACGTAGGAAATGAGGTAAATCTGAATTGTATATCTGCACAATTATTGCCATATAATTGATAAATACATTTACCTGTGGATTAATTTACCTGTTCAAAGTTTTCTACATCATCAAATAAAATCTTATTCTTGCTTTTCACAGATATTGCAGTATGTGAATTGTAAATATCTATTGTTGTGTATTGATTTCGATTTAAATAAACATAAACATGTTCATGAAACAAAACAGGCCCGCAGCACTTTAATGGGTGTTCATGAAACAAAACATGGCCGAAGAACTTTAATGTGTGTTAAATTTGAAATTTACATGCTTTTATTACTTATTGGTCCTTTCCTTTAATGTAGAATACCGCTTAAACTGGTGCTAGGGGGCATGAGAGGTGTGGTAAATTGTATTACCTCTCATGAACAGACTCAATAAATCCCAGTCTGCTACTTTTCTCTCTTGTTTGTGTTTGTTGCTTCACAGGGCTCCCCTTGTCAGTGTTTATTTTTATCTCGGTTCATCAGAACAGTCATTTTAAGAGGGATTTTGTCTCATTTATTTATTATCTACCATAAGTGCAGGAGCAATTGCTTGAACACATTTTTTGTAATTTTGTGCAACTACACACTGTGTACTAATGGGTTCACACAAAACTGTCAAAATCATATAATATGTTCCGTTTTCACAGGGCACTATCTGTTAGTAAGTAACAGTAAAGGCATGCCAGGGGACATCGCTCAGCTTAGCTCGAGCATATACTTCGAATCAAGCGCCGCCTGTACCATCAACTTCTGGTACAATACTGGTGGGGTTGCCGGTAACCGCATTAACGTCCTTCTGAAAACCGTAACCATGCAGAATTCATTCGTCACTCTGAAGTCCATTGTCTCCACTACTAATGCAAATTGGCAGACGGCAAGTGTGACAGTTGGCGCGTTCCACAGTTTCTCCTTTGTGTTTGAGGTGGTGTTCTCCGCAACCGGAGCCAGTTCTGTTGTCGCGATTGATGACATTACTTTCAGTAAATGCGCACCAAGTAAGTGAAACCCTTTGACCTTGAGAAATACAGCAATGGAATGCCTACATGTCATTTGTTTCCACAATAGAAGTGTTTTCTTGTGCTTAAAATCATGTTTTTTTTATTTTTTATATGCTAAATCTAGATCACTTCCAAAGTCAGAAATATGAAATTACAAAATATCCTTAACCCTCATTACTTTGAAAAAGCATATGTTGGCATGTTTGGAAATGCCATACATACGGTTTTAAAAAACAAACATATTTATGAACAGAGAGCTCCGATCACTTATTACAAATTCTAAATGTTTAAAAGTTACTGCATTTCGATTGGTTAACCATTTAATAAAATTGTGTGCATATTTATTATCTATAACACATCAGATCGAGTGTTCTTGTGATGACTAAATTCCCAATTTGCTGTGAAAAAAGAGTGAACAGTAGGCAACACGTAGGTTCTGATTGTTTTAAAGCTCACTGATGTTAATTATAATAAGGACTGTTTTTGTGTTTTATACCCCTGCAAACAAAGTTTGAGAGGGAGTATATAGGAGTCACTGTGGCGGTCGGTCAGTTGAATCTTGAGGAGCAAACTACCTCTACCGTTTTCAAGATATGGAATTGAAACTTTGTTTACATGATCAACATGAAGTGTAGATGTGCGTGACACAGTTTTAATTTGGCTCGATCAATTCCATGCAGAGTTATTGCCCTTGCATTTAGTCAAAATTGCTATATTCAGCATATGCAATCTTGTGGAGCAAACTACTTCTACCGTTTTCAAGATATTGAATTGAAACTTTGTATACATGATCAACATGAAGTGACACTGTGTAGATGAGCGTGACACAATTTTGGTCTGACTCACTCATTTCCATACAGAGTTACTGCCCTTGCACTTAGTCAAAATTGCTGTATTCAGCATATTCAATACTGTGGAGCAAACTACTTCAACAGTTATTAAGATATTGAATTGAAACTTTGTGTACATGATCTTCATGAAGTATAGATGTGCTTGACACAATTTTGGTGTGCTCAGTCAATTCCATGCAGAATTATTTCCCTTACACAGAGTAAACATTGCTTTATTCAGCATATGCAATCTTGGGGAGTGAAATACGTTTACAGTTTGGAAGTTTTAAAACTTTGTGTACATGATAAACATGAAGTGTACCAATTTTTGTATGGCTCAGTCAATGTCATGCAGCGTTATTGCCCTTGATCTTACTAAAAAATTGTTTGCAGGGTTATTTATCACCTTCAGTGATAGTTCTAGTTTAACCAGATTGCGAAACAAATCCAGGCTTATAGTTTGGAGACTCTCTGTCTGTCCGTCTGTCTACGGGTTTTGACATTTTGGTTAAAGTTTTTAGTTGATTGTTTTGTTTTTTCTTATTTCTCAAAAAGGAATTGTCTTTGAAACTTGGCACACATGTTCATTATCATTACACAATGTTATTTCACAAGACCCATAATTCTGTCTTGTATTTTACATCAATTATCCCCCATTTTACTTAGATTTTCCAGCGTTCACACCACTGTTGGTGCTTTGCTTGTTTCATTTTTGGCTATGTTTTTATTAAGTATAACACAGCAATGATGGGTCACAACTTTATATTAAACCTACGCGGTAGGCTGTTTTATACAATTTGGGAGCAAGTCATCAAATCAGCATGTTTCATAAAAGAAAATTCTCACACAAAAATTGACAAAATATTAAGTGTACATTTTGAAAGGTCACATTGAGTGTTTACTAAAAAAAGCAGACCTTAAACGAATATATTTATAAAACAGTTATTAGCAATCAGATTTTTTGATGAGTATTTAATTCGAGGCAAAAAATTCAATTATTTTGTTCAATTTTAAAAGCCTCTGAAGTGACGACATGTGCAGCGACACAGTTTATGTGCGCTAACCATCTGAGCTGTATAGATCGCCAACAACGGTGTGACAAACGAGCCGATTGCAACGACGGAACGGATGAAGATAACTGCGGTGAGATATTTACCTTTATCACATAACTTACGGAGTGGGAGTGGAATAACACCATTCTATATACCACTAGTTATATAACATTGCAAAAAATCACAGTACACGCTGTCAAAAAAATCAATGACTATGATCCAATTCCCACAGTTTATGTCGGTTTTGCATGTTAAAGCGACAGGCAAAATGCAATAAAAGTCGATATGTGAGCCTCGCATTAAATCATTTTGCCAACTCGTTTAATAAAATCAATAATGAATGAGTACTCGTGATCCTCTATTTATTGTACATGTAGATTTTATTTTAGTTGAAAGGATGAAACTACCATGTGTCTCGAGGCTTTTTTTGGAGAGAGACATATAACATATGTACTGTGTACTCTAACATATCTTGAAGAGACTGTAGCGTACCAACAAATGCACTTCTGTACATTATAAATAAATACTGTTTCAATCATTTCAGCTCCTAATCCTGGAGATTGTGGCTTTGACAATTCTAATTGGTTGTCCACCTGCCAATGGACACAGTTACAAGATGACGATGCAGATTGGTTTAGAAGTGGAGCTAGTATGAATCCCAACACAGGGCCAACTGCAGATCATCAGGGAACTGTCAGTGGTAAGGAAAATACAGACATATAATCGGGAACTGCCAATTGTAAAGACAATACAGGCATACAATAGGGAACTCTCAATGGTAAGGGAAATACTAGCATATCATACGGAACAGCCAGTGGTAAGGGAAATACAGGCATATCATAGGCAACTGCCAATGGTACGGGAAATACATGCATGTCATAGGCAACTGCCAAGGGTAATGGAAATACATGCATATTATAGGGAAATACAGGCATGTCATACGGAACCACGAACAGTAAGGGAAATACCGGCATATCATAGGGAACTGCCAATGGTAAGAGAAATACAGGCATATATGGAACAGCCAATGTTAAGGGAAAAACAGGCATATCATAGGGAACTGCCAATGGTAAGGGAAATACATACATATCACAGGGAACTGCCAATGGTAAGGGAAGCACATGCATATTATAGGGAACTGCCAATGATAAAGGAAATACAGACATACCATAGGGAACAGCCAATGGTAGGAGGAAAACAGGCATATCATAGGGAACTGCCAATGGTAAGGGAAATACATATCATGGGGAACTGCCAATGGTAAGGGAAATACATACATACCACAGGGAACTGCCAATGGTAAGGGAAGCACATGCATATTATAGGGAACTGCCAATGATAAAGGAAATACAGACATACCATAGGGAACAGCCAATGGTAGTGGAAATACAGGCCTATAGGGAATTGCCAATAGTAAAGGAAATACAGAATACCATAGGGAACAGCCAATGGTAGGGGAAATACAGGCATATCATAGGGAACTGCCAATGGTAAGGGAAATACAGACATACCATAGGGAACAGCCAATGGTAGGGGAAATACAGGCATATCATAGGGAATCGCCAATGGGCAGAGAAATACAATATAGACTGTACTGGTATTTTAGTATTATCATTGTTCTAAACTGATGAAAAAGATTATATGTAAATGCAAAATGAAAAGTCACATCTCAAGTGTATTATAATTGCAGGTATGTTCTTGAGCACTGACAGTTCACAAATGAGGCCGGGTGACACTGCAGACATCGAGACTTCCGTCTTCCCAGCTAGCAAGAATCTCTGCTATGTCAGATTTTATTACTATTTGTACGGCTCACAAAATATCGGACCACTCAGAGTATGTCTTGCCTTATGTTGTATTTTGCTTAGTTCTGAGGCATTTTCATGTAACATGTCTCAAAATAGGGTGCAGTCGTCTAGAAATATTGTGCTTATAATTCCAGGTGATTTGCATGATATACTCCACAAAATATTTTAAGGAGCATGTTTTGATTTCAGTCGTTTTTTAAAGTGCTGTTATTGAACGATTTACAGTCATTTTTTTGCAGTTTTTAAGTATACCGGTAGTTGTATTTTTTTACAATTGTTTGGTGACACAAAATGATGTAACTTTTTCTACGGATATGACATCCAGTATATATAAAAAATAACTTATTTACTGTTCTTATTTTTGTGGTCCTTAATTTGGAGAACACTTCCCTACTGCCTTCTGTCAATAACAACCCTCAGCCCCCTACCACACCCCTAAAAATGCTGACAACAACCAAAAGCAAACAACAAACAAAAAGCAATGCAGCTTCTGTTACGTGCTGAATTTAGGACGATATCTGTATTCATTATTCCCTAACATAAAAAGAACAATTTTATGATTCGCAAAATTCCATGTGTAATTTGGATATGGGTAACGTAGCTATGACGGCTCTATTTACAGCTATACACGCTAAACACTGCCGGAGAGAAGAACCTTATGTGGTCCATCAGTGGTAATAAGGGCCAGACCTGGAACTATGCCAACATTCTCATTGGAGATAACAAAGCTTTCCATGTAGTATTCGAGGCCGTCGGCGGAGATGTTGCCACTTCAGATATTGCTATTGATGATGTTACCTTCACACCAGAATGTGGTACAGGACGTAAGTGTTCAGGGTTATTCATTAAATACTGACAAATCCAGTAACGATAAATACTAACAAATCTGTTTGTCATAAAATAATGACAAATCTTAATAGTGCTAAAACACGGACAAATCTAGTTTTGACAACTTAAGAAGTTTATTATTTGATTTTTTTTAAATATGAGCAGTTTACTGATCTCCATTGAATATAAAGTTTCATTATTCGTTGTAATGAAAGAATAATTTTTTTCTATAATCAGAAGCAGCTGTCGCTCCCACACATCGGGTATGTAACAATCAGACAGAGTTCTACTGTGACCCACGACAACAGTGCCTACCCAACACGTGGATATGTGATGGCACGCTTGATTGCGCGAATGGTCAAGATGAACCTCCTTCTTGTCCTCACCCAACAGGAAGTAAGTGTTGCATGCGTTCTCTCGCTCTCATTAAATTTAACTGAGGTAAAGCTCTTGTAGGATGGGGTACTGGGGCACGAACAGAACAAAAAATGATTTGACACATGATTTCCTGAACTTGCATTTCTTGGACAAGATTTTTGTGTCGCCTTTTCGAAGAAAAATGCGATACATAGGAATCACTTTGTCATCTGTCCGACAGTCCGTCGGTCAGTCCATCACAAAACTTAACGTTAGCCATAACATTCTCATTTCTTGATGTTTCTTCATCAAACTTTCAATATATACTCATCATGACAACTTCGACTTGACCATACTAAAATATGAAGGTCAAGGTGACACTGAAGGTCATTATATGGGTTAAATACTCTTTTTTTTTCCTTCACGAAAACTTAACGTTCGCTATAACTTTCTCATTTCTTGATATTTCTTCATCAAACTTTCAATATATCCTCATCATGACAACATCAACATGACCATACTAATCTATAAAGGTCAAGGTCACACTGAAGGTCATTATATGGGTTAAACACTAATTTTTTCTTCACGAAAACTTAACGTTGGCTATAACTTTCTCATTTCTTGATATTTCCGCATCAGACGTTCAGTATATACTTATCATGACAACATCGACATGGCCATACTAAAATATAAAGGTCAAGGTCACACTGAAGGTCATTATATAGGTTAAATACTCATTTTTTTCTTCACGAAAACTTAGGCCAGTTTGTCAAGGTCATTTATCTGGGTTCATAAAACCTGGTTATACTGACAAAGCGAATTGGTTATACTTCAACGGAACACCCATCTAGTCTATTTAAAGCATGATATTTTTTTATCAGTGGCACCTTCTCATAGTTCTACAGAGGCAAATGCCTCTGAGCCTCTGAGCCAAACGGGCTTAATGTATTAGGTTTTCTGTTTGTGTGTGTGTCTGTGACATGTTTCTCTTTCTCTCTTTATTTCTTAACCACATGTGAGTGTTGCATTTATAATCTTTTCTGTTTGTTTCTGTATTAAAGAAACTAACCTGCCAAATAATGAAGAAACTCCATTGCAAAACTGTTTATCAAAACTCTATCCACGTGTTCAGATCATATAATAATGTATATGTGCCAATTAAAAGTATAGGCTTATTAACGGGTTCTTAAAATACCCGTGAGTGAATATGCATAAATGAATTATGAGCTGGTAGCTCTTAATTCGATGCTCCAGTTTTGGGGTTTGGCCTAGCTGGTTTAAAAAGCCGTTTGTATCCATAGAGTAAGGATTCTCAAAATATGTAAGTTATACATAAACCCTATCTTCAGGAGGTTTAAAAATAGTGTACATCTGTTGTAAAGTTGTCTGTTGGTGGGATAGCTACATTAATGATTGTTATTTCAGGCACAACATTGTCATCGTTACCCCCAAAATCTCTGCCACCAACAACACCAACAACCATACGTGTAACTGTGCCAGTTCTTCCAAACAACTGTCCACATGGCCAGTTCCAGTGTGGCAACTCCCAGTGTATCCCTGGCATCCTACGGTGTGATGGCGTTCCAGACTGTGTCGACAAATCTGATGAGTCAAATTGCAGTAAGTAGATGTAGTAGATGTTGTATGTTTTAACCATTAACCCACTAAGCACGACTAATAGCCTTTGTGTCCATTGTAAACCCAGATCATGAGCCTGTGAGTAACTCGCAGGCTGATCAGGGTTTGCAATGTCTGCAATGTCTGGCTGCTGATCAGTCATTTTTTCCAAAAAACACCCCTTTGTCACATAAATGAAATGGTCTTAATTCAAAGAAAGAACAGTCCATTATATATATGTAGCGGGTTTAAGTCTTATGCACTGTTTTAAATGTGTTTGTTTCTGCTATTGGCAATGTGGAATAGGACATATAGTATTTTATTCTATTATTAGCAATGAAATAATGGAATTTAGCTGAAAATTGTAGGTGATATTGTTGGTTGGAGATTTAGACATTCATAAACACTTTAATAATCTTTAACACATCGTTTCTGTTGTCATAAGTTGATATATTTGGCTGTTCCAAAAAAACATGTATTATTTTATTCTTTTCTTATGTCATGATATCGCATTACTGTACAAAGTGAAATTCGTCTTCCAGTGTATTACAAGGTTTGCATTTTTTTTGGGATAGTGTTAGTTTATTTGGTTATGCCATTTTCCAGTTACAATCAATTTCTAGAGATTTCTTTATATTAAGTATATCTAAACAATATTTAAACCTGAAATCTGATACTAATCTGTACGTACTTCAATATAGCTCTAGTGGAAGCCTGTAATTCAGCATTCCAAATTTGTATAAAAATATCCTTAATTCGTCATTTAAATAGAATAATAAAATATTTTATCTATCTCCTTGAAAATACCAAACTTCATTAAATCTTGTTTGTTCCAATAACCCTTTAACTTGAGATGCCAAATTTATTTTGTTTGGGTATTTAATCTGATCATTTAGCTTAACGTTACATCTGTTTTATATATTTGCGATCACCCAGGCTTGTATTTTTTACTTATGGAAAGACATCTTGACAACTTTTTTTTACAGAAACTTGCAAAGTGAATTTCAACTACTGTGACCGAATCTGCATCTCCAACGTAACCCGCTGTAACGGTATAAGTGAATGTAAAGACGGCTCTGACGAAAGTTTATGTACACCCACTTGCATACAGAACTTCTGTCAAAATGGTGCTACCTGCATACAGGGCAACAGCCCACCAGTGTGCGCATGCCAGGGCGCATTCCAGGGAACCAGGTGTCAGTACTCGAATCCCAAAGCTCTCAAGTCTGCACAGCCAAGCAACGGAAGTATGTAGTCTGCCTTAGTCATGATTGTAGCCCTGCCAGCTATCCAGTATTGAAAGGGGATTTAGTTTAAACTAATTTATTTTTCATCAATTGTAACAAAATCTCTCTGAATTTATTTTTTATTTACACTCAATGTCTTTCTGGGTAGAAACAGTACTAAGCAAATGCAGATAAAGTGTCTTGCTAAGGAAAACAGCACATATGGTCATGGCGGGGATAGAACCCACAAACTTCGATCCTAAGCTTGACACCCTACCACAAGACCCCAGAAAGGGACTTAAAACTCCAAGTTGGCCCATTCGCCACTGGCTATTTTAAGGCATTGCCCCTATTGTCAACCCTTACATGTTTGTAATATCTTATACTTTACTTTTAAATTTATATTCAATACAATTTTGATTTTACGTTTCCACTGGTTGCGGTCTGTAAAAGCTAGCTATACTTCCTGTTCGAATTTGGAATCTACTTTTACTAACTTTTTTTGCTTGAAAAACTGTTCGAATTTGGAATCTAATTTTACTACCTTTTTTTGCTTGAAAAACTGTTCAATTTGGGATTTACTTTTACTACCTTTTTTTGCTTGAAACATCTTGTTTACACAAACACTTATTCTTATTAAAGGGAATGTAGTCATGCAGCTAATCAATCTTTATTCGTTCTTAAAATGTAGGAGAATGGTGAAAGATTTATCAAAATCGGATGATAAACCAAAAAGATATATAATCATTTGAAAGTTCTTTTGAAACAGATATGATACCACCATTTTGAGAACTATGACTTATGTGAAATATTTCTAATTTGCACTATATTGCCTAGTTTAAAATATCTCGTTATATTCAACGATATATCACTGTCACGTTTGCAACATTAGGAGAATAAGCAAGGCAATGCGAAAGATATCACTAACGTCATAATTTCAGTCGCCGTTCGAGCCCAAATACGGTGAATTATTGCGGTTTGTCTTTCAATTGTAAACAGGTATGATACCACCATTTTGAGAACTATGACTTACGTGAAATATTTCTAATTCTAATACACCCGCGCTATATAGCCTATGTTTAAAATATCTCGTTATATTCAACGATATGTCACTGTCACGTTTGCAACGTTAGGAGAATAAGCAAGGCAATGAGAAAGATATCACTAACGTTTGCAACGTTAGGAGAGTAAGCAAAGCAATGCGGAATATTTCACATGTGTGCGTTATTTTCACACTTTAGGGGTTTTAGAATAGAAATAGAACATTGTTTGCGGTGAATTATCTTGTAATATATCACGGTTTGTCGTTCAATTGTAAATAATAATTTCACGAGCCCAGATACTGTGAATTATCGTGTAATATATCACGGTTTGTCGTTCAGTTGTAAACAATAATTTCACGAGCCCGAATACGGTGAATTATCATGTAATATATTACGGTTTGTCGTTCAATTGTAAACAAAAAATTCACTTGCCCTTCCGGCTCGTGAAATTATTGTTTACAATTAAACTTCAAATTTTCTTTGACGCGGCCAGGGGACACGATAATTCACCGTAAATGATGTTCTATTTCTTAAATATGATAATTTACTAAATTATAGGGAAAAAATAACAGCAACTATATAAAAGATAAGTTTGCTTAAGTGTAATAATGCATTATAAGAATTTTACATTCATTTGTAGTGATTTTCTTTGCTTCTTTGAAATATGAAATCATAGTTCCCAAAATGGCGGCTCCCATATCTGTTTTAGAGCAACCTTCAAATGGTCATTTATATCTTCTTTGTTTAGCATCAGATTTTGATATAAAGCTTTCATGTGTTTAAAAGTATTTCAGGGCTCGATTATTTGGCTGTAAAAAATCAGGTCTTAGTGCACAATCAAATTATCTCTTTTCATTTTATTATGGAAAAAAAAGCTTAATTTTTTTATTATTATTATTATTTTCAGCTGGTTGGAAGGTTGGTGTCGGCGTGAGTGTCGGTCTTGTCGGCATTGTACTTCTGATTGCCGGAGGATTCTTCTACTCAAAGAAATACAAGGGAACGTGAGTAATGGATATTACATTTGCAACGTGTTTTGCGTAAATATTTTGTATGCTTCCTACATATATTTCCATGCAATTAAAACATGCCTGCATTTGCATTGCATATATTTGCATACTATTTACATATATTTCCATGTTAATAAAAAATATGCAAATATAATCATTGCTTGTGTTTTGACCTTGGGGTGAGGAAGTATGTATATGCAATTTGGGGTCAAATGTCAAATACGGTAACAGTGACTTGAAGTAATATATTGGTTTCCAGACTATTCCATATTTCCAGTTCTGTTATGACCTATGAATACCTTATTTCTTGCATACTGGATAAGGCTATCCACGTTTTACATGGGGGATGGAAAGTCTTATCTTTATGGGTAAAGATAAAAGTCACGCGCACGCACCAACATCCGGTAAGCAGGAAAACATTCAAAACGTTAGTAGCTGGCGACGTCAATGCACAACATGTCTCTGATATGCAAGAAAAACAATCTACCATGGGTATTCGAATCAGACAGAGCCTCAGTTCCAATAAAAACACTTATACTGAGGGTTGGAATTCCCTATCTTCACCGGATAACCATGAAAGTTTCTTATATTCTTACATTGATTGCCAGTCAGGTGGGGAATTGTCATATGTGTTTTTGCATCAGAAGGTCAGTGCCACAGCAGCTGAAGAAGAAATAGAGGGTCTTATATGAGTGACTGTGTATTATTGATTTTAATAAAATAGTTGGATAAAATGATAGGATACGAGGCTCTGCCAAGTATCCTATCTTTTTATCCAACAAGTTTATTACAGTCAATAATACACAGTTACGAATGTATGATTCTTTTTATCACATAACACACCTAAGATGTAATAGTTTCACTTCAATGTTGTCAGTTTACCTTGCATACAGCGGCAATTTGTAAGAGAAATTGTGACGTCATTTTGTTGTATACATGTCAGTGGCTGTGCTGGTTCCCACTGCAAATAATCAGACACCTTAAACAAAATTCATTGTTTCTAACGTGCATTTTACGATGTTGTGATAAAACTGTTTAGTACAACTTTATATTCAGTCATAAATGCTTCAGACAAAATTGTAACTACTACTTTGGACTAAATTATTATGCTGTACTCATTCATATTTATTACAAGGTGAGCAGTTGCCAGAATGTATACCCTGTTTTGCACCATTAACGGTCAAACATATCTTGTTGGAATGTGTAGACTTTGATCCTATGCGACAAAGATACTACACAGTTAATACTTTGAAAGAGTTATTTGATACTATAGATTTTAGTCTTGTTTTAGATTTCCTTAAAGAAATCAGACTTTATAAATCAATATAATATTTTCCTATATATATTAACTTGTTTACAAGCCCGTTGGCGGGCATTTGTTGATTTACATATACACATAGTTTATATTGCTACCATATAATCTCTTATTTGTAGATAGTTTTATCTTTATACGTTTACATTATTTTTAATTACTACTTCATACCATCATGTTTTTGCACGCGATATGACCTATTTATGTGTCGCTGTGCCATAAAACACTATTCATTCATTTATTCATATCTGTTGTTGTTTTTTTCAGCTCATTATTCCGTAGGCTACAAAGTCCAGAAGGTGGCCTAACTAATCCAGTGTACGATGGATATGGCGCTGATTCTGAAACTAATACAGAAGTATGTATTCTTCTGGAGAAACATTACTCATCACCTGATAAATTGAGCTATTTATTTTGCTGATACGAAATATAGAGATTGGTTAGCTCACTTGATAGAGAGGCAGTCATGGCTAGCTCAGTTGGTAGAGAGGCAGGCAGCTGAGTTAGTAGGGAGGCAGGCATGGCTATCTCAGTTGGTAGGGAGGCAGGCAGCTCATTGGGTAGGGAGGCAGTCATGGCTAGCTCAGTTGGGAGGGAGGCAGTCATGGCTAGCTCAGTTGGAAGGGAGGCAGTCATGGCTAACTCAGTTGGAAGGGAGGCAGTCACGGCTAGCTCAGTTGGTAGGGAGGCAGGCATGGCTATCTCAGTTGGTAGGAGGCAGTCATGGCTAGCTCAGTTGGTAGGGAGGCAGGCATGGCTACCTCAGTTGGTACGGAGGTAGGCATGCCTAGCTCAGTTGGTAGGGAGGCAGTCATGGCTAGCTCAGTTGGTACGGAGGCAGGCATGGCTAGCTCAGTTGGAAGGGAGGCAGTCATAGCTAGCTCAGTTGGAAGGGAGGCAGTCACGACTAGCTCAGTTGTTAGGGAGGCAGTCATGGCTAGCTCAGTTGAAAGGGAGACAGTCACGGCTATCTCAGTTGGTAGGGAGGCAGGCATGGCTAGCTCAGTTGGTAGGGAGGCAGTCATGGCTAGCTCAGTTGGTAGGGAGGCAGGCATGACTAGCTCAGTTGGTAGAGAGGCAGTCATGGCTAGCTCAGTTGGTAGGGAGGCAGTCATGGCTATCTCAGTTGGTAGGGAGGCAGTCATGGCTAGCTCAGTTGAAAGGGAGACAGTCACGGCTAGCTCAGTTGGTAGGGAGGCAGGCATGGCTAGCTCAGTTGATAGGGAGGCAGGCATGGCTAGCTCAGTTGGTAGAGAGGCAGTCATGGCTAGCTCAGTTGGTAGGGAGGCAGTCATGGCTATCTCAGTTCGTAGGGAGGCAGTCACGGCTATCTCAGTTGGTACGGAGGAAGGCATGGCTATCTCAGCTGGTACGGAGGCAGGCATGGCTATCTCAGTTGGTAGGGAGGCATGCATGGCTAGCTCAGTTGGTAGGAAGGCAGGCATGGCTAACTCAGTTGGTAGAGAGGCAGGCATGGCTAGCTTAGTTGGTAGGGAGGCTGTCATGGCTAGCTCGGTTGGTAGGGAGGCAGTCATGGCTAGCTTGGTTGATAGGAGGCAGTCATGGCTAGCTCAGTTAGTAGAAAGGCAGGCATGGCTAGCTCAGTTGGTAGGGAGGCAGGCATGGCTAGCTCAGTTGCTAGAGAGGCAGGCATGGCTAGCTTAGTTGGTAGGGAGGCAGTCATGGCTAGCTCAGTCAGTAGAAAGGCAGGCATGGCTAGCTCAGTTGGTATTGAGGCAGTCATGGCTAGCTCAATTGGTAGGGAGGCAGGCATGGCTAGCTCAGTTGGTAGGTAGGCAGTCATGGCTAGCTCAGTTGGTATAAAGCAGGCATGGCTAGCTCAGTTGGTAGGGTGGCAGTCATGGCTAGCTCGGTTGGTAGGGAGGCAGGCATGGCTGGCTCAGCTGATAGGGAGGCAGTCATGGCTAGCTCATTTGGTAGGGAGGCAGTCATGGCTAGCTCAGTTGGTAGGGAGGCAGTCATGGCTAGCTCAGTTGGTAGGGAGGCAGTCATGGGTAGCTTGGTTGGTAGGGAGGCAGTCATGGCCAGCTCAGTTGGTAGGGAGGCAGTCATGGCTAGCTCGGTTGGTAGGGAGGCAGTCATGGATAGCTCGGTTGGTAGGGAGGCAGTCATGGCTAGCTCGGTTGGTAGGAAGGCAGTCATGGCTAGCTCGGTTGGTAGGGAGGCAGTCATGGCTAGCTCAGTTAGTAGGGAGGCAGGCATGGCTAACTCAGTTGGTAGGGAGGCAGTCATGGCTAACTTTTAGTAGGGTGGCAGTCATGACTAGCTTGGTTGCTAGGGAGGCAGGCATGGCTAGCTTAGTTGGTAGGGAGGCAGTCATGGCTAGCTCGGTTGTAGGGAGGCAGTCATGGCTAGCTCGGTTGGTAGGGAGGCAGGCATGACTAGCTCAGTTGGTAGGGAGGCAGTCATGGCTAGCTAGATTGGTTGGGAGGCAGTCATGGCTAGCTCAGTTGGTATAGGGGCTGATAGTTGCTGTTTGTTTCCATTTTGAGTTGCATCCTTACTCCTCTCATACAGAGATACATATAAGATGTACATATTAAAAATGATGTATTAAAAAATATCAGATTTAATATAAGCAATATGATTGTGTCCTTAAATAGATGTTTTCATTTGTTTTCTTTCCATTGCAGTTCCAGATGAGCAATGTTGATACAAATGGATTTGATACAAATGGATTTGTAAGTACACATGTTAAATATACCACATTTCTCCTATTTACTGTCCTGGGCATAGATATATACTAGGTGTTGGACATAATTATAAGGTCTGAAGTATCATGGACATACCCAGGGAATTGGACAACAATGATGACACTGGGGGAGAGAATTAGACAGAACCCGGAACCAACATGGGATATTTGATATTCATAATTTTGATAGAGCATCATGAAAATGCATCATGAAAATAAACTGACCAATCAGTGACCAGAAATAAGACATAATGATACATTCAGGTAGGTGATAAATTCGGTCTTTATCCTTGATGTTCAACCAAGTTTATTTTTAAAATTAAGATATCTACAGTGTGATTCTTTTAAAACCCGGCAGATTTCGTGCACATTCATTGATTCAATATATGTATCTTTTAAAATCAAAATCTTGAAAATTATCGTCTTTTTACTCTGCCAAAGATTTTTTATTTTACTATAGAACCTAAGGATAAAAACCGAGTAATGTTAATTTTATCACCTACTGAAAATAAAACAAAATCTCAACATCTCTGCAATGCAAAATTATGAATTGGTATAATAGCTTCTACCCTGGGGAATTAGACATCAATTTTGGTCCAAGGGATAGGAATTAGACAAACATTTTGTACATTTGTCATGACAGGATCTTACATGACAGTGTCTGTTTAATATTGAATTTATTAAATGAGTTGGATACAATTTATATGATGAGAGGCTGGATATAATTTATATGATGAAAGGTTGGATAGAATTTATATGATGAGAGGCTGGATACAATTTATATGATGAGAGGTTAATTTATATGATGAGAGGTTGGATACAATTTATATGATGAGAGGCTGTGCCAAACATCATGTCAGTTTTATCCAACGAGTTTAATAAATTCATTATTAAATAGGCATGACTGTGAGATTCTATTGATCACATCACTTCAAAAATGCCTCTTAAGGAGCATTTATTTATATGAAGTTGTTGTATGATGACTCGGTCTTCTCCGTATGACACCAAACAATGGAACTACCTCATCGATTTCCGTAATCCGGTATTTGAACATTACGTAATCCGGTATTTGAACATTACGGAAATCGACGAGGCAGTTCCGTTGCACACCAAGCTGAACGGAAAAGAACGAACGATAATTCGGCCTTTATTTGGATATTTATAGTGTGATAAATATATCATGGCTTTATTACACTCACAGGCCGCAGGTTATGTGATAAATTATGGTAGGTTATTAACATACCACATTTTCTTGCATACCAGACAAGGATATTCGTCATTTTACCGGGGCTAGATATTTCTATTTCACCCTAGGGTCCAGATAAAATTCACGCGCGCCAACATCCAGTATGCAGGAAAATATGCAAAATGATAGTAGCTGGCGGCGTCAATGCACAATATGTCTCTGATATGCAAGAAAAAGAATCTATCATGGCTATTCGGTTCAGATAGAAAATTCCAACCCTCGGTATAAGTGTTTTAATCGGAACCTCGGCAGAATTCCCTATCTTCATCGGATACCCATGAAAGATTCTTAAAATACCACATTGGTGGTAAGGGAGATGTCTATATTGGGGGTTTCTGTTTAAGGAGGTAACTATATTGGGATTTGAAAGACTAACACATATACTCGATCAAAAGAGTAAAATATTTATTCAACGAAAATTGTGTGACATTGTTGAGAAAAAAAAACAGCACAGTAGGACACAGTATGTAATAACAAATATGTAATTTCTTGCCATTTCAGAGTTCAACATCAATAGAAAATCCTCTATATTCTGAAGCCTAGTCCCACAACTATCACAACAATAATAGCAACAACAACAGCAGTAACAACAACAGCAGTAACACCAACAATGATATTTACAGCAATGGGTATACTTTAAAGAAAGTCTTCATTTAGTACAACAGAGTGTGAAACAATATCTTATTAAAGTGTGCCATATATAAAACCAAGTGCAATGTAGTCACATTAGTCGCAAAATAAACTGTGCAATATATAAAACCAAGTGCAATATGGTCACATTAGTCACAATATGTTCTTAAACTGTGCAATATATAAAACCAAGTGCAATATGGTCACATTAGTCACAATATGTTCTTAAACTGTGCAATATATAAAACCAAGTGCAATATGGTCACATTAGTCGCAATATGTTCTTAAAATGTGCAATATATAAAACCAAGTGCAATATGGTCACAAAAGTCACATTATGTTCTTAAAATGTTCAATATATAAAAACAAAACAAATGCAGTGTGGTCACAATATTTTTAAAATGCGCATTATATATAACATAGCAAAAACATGTACATTTTTACAAATTATGGAAAATACATGACAATTAATACATACATATTTTGTTAGATTAAATAAAACCTACTTTACATATTAAATGCTATTTCTATATTTTGACCATTTTCCGTGACAAATAAGTTGTGTTCCTGAAAAGAATTGTTTTGCAAAAATACTCAGCAATATTCAGTTTTTCATGTTTTATTTATGTATGCAGTATAAACTTATACTTTTTCAAATATATTTGTGCGTATACTATTGTGCTTGTTGACAAATTAATAAAAGTTTAAAAAAATAAAAATATTGTTCTTATTTCATATTGATAGTTTATGGTGTGGTTCAATAATAGCTTATTAACTGCTTATTCAGACAGAGGGGTCATCCCCAGCCCTCCCCGATCATGCCTGTTTTGTTTCAGATGCTTCTTGAGTTGTGGCAGACAACACTTGGTTGTGGCTCAAACAAAAAATGTAGTATTTACAACTGCCTGAAGGATGTGCTGAAGGATGTGAGAATGTTCTAGGCCCGTTCTGCACATTTTTATCTAGATGAACCTGGAATGTTCATTCCTGTTTCTGATACGAGAGGCGCCCCACTTATATTTGAACACTTTTATTGTGTAATTGAATCAACTATCTTGAAATTCTCGCCAAATATGTTGATTGTAATGTCAAGTCTAATGATTCCTTCGATGTGAAACATTATGACCTGCACTATTATGTGCTTCCTAATGTTGCTGCATCCGCATTTTTGAAAATGGGTAGAGAATGCCATTTTGAAGCAAAAATGGTCAATTATAAAAATAACTGCAATAATATTTTTAACACAAATGCTTTTAAAATATCGTTAAAGGTTATAGTAATCCGATATGTCCATGCCTGAACGTAGAAAAGTGTAATATGCATTTTTTTTTAATTTGTCGATTTTCAAGATTTTAGCGAAAATTAACATGAAATTCAACTATGAAAATGACTAAATTTACGAAAGCGTCTAGTTCAAAACATTGACTGCAGGCATTGTTGTGACTTCCTCCGCTATAAAAAACAAGTTTCATAAGTTTCTCAAAAGAAAAGATAGAAAAATATATAACTTAAAATTTAGGGTCAAAACACACACATTTGCAAATAATGATAAAAATAATATATTTGTTTACCAAATATATCTTTATAAGGTACATGTATACGATATACATATATGATATACATCAACAATAACTGTTCATGTTTTTATATCACAAAATATGATAAAAACAGTTATATTGGTTAATTTATGGAATTATCAGTAACACAGGAGCAAATTTTCCTATTATCTGTCAATGTTTTAATATTGCGATAAAAAGTCGAGCTTTTAATTCAGCATCTATATTTTTGTCTTAAAATAAAACATACGATCATATTTAAATTATAAACACAGGTTTAAACAATTATGATATGCATTTAGTGCAATTATTTGGTTTAAGGTAAAACTCCACGGCAACATATAGGCTTCAAATTAGAAAATGGTGTACACCTTATTCAAAATGCAATTTAAAAAGGACCGCGTGAAATTGGATATTATTTTTAAATGCATACGTTCTAAATGACAGTTTCACATCATTAAATCACATATTTTTTATGACAATCACTTCCGCTGAAAAAACCCAACTTAAACAAAAGTGTTCAAATATAAGTGGGGCGCCTCTCGTATGTAACCTTTATGTGTTTGTGTGCCCTAAAAACCCAATTCAATTCTTTTATAGTATCTCCCTGGGTTACATGGTGGTATTTTTGTCAGTTTCTAGCATTCACCAGATTTGTAGGAGAAATGTCCCAAACAATTGAGGAATTAACTGGAATTGTATATAACCCCTGCAAAAAATTATCCGAATACTTATTAACTGATGTACAGGTAAGAAATCTATGTAAGTCATTGATTACTTACCTGTACATCAGTTATGACATTTACAAGTGGGTGGAAACATTGCAAAACAATATTTCATTAAAATGTGCAATATATAAAACCAAGTGCAATATGATCACATGTGCCTGTACATATAAAATACTTATGGATATACATAATTTATACATAATTTATTTTGTGCTCGTGGATATACATAATTTGTATAATTTATTTTGTGGGTTTACACACAAAATAAATTATGTATATCCATGAGCATTGTATGCTGGACCCTCTCACATCTATGACTGGGAGAATAAATGGGCCACCGTATGATGCTTAAAAAAAAGAAGATTGTTTATGCATGTCAGTCATGACAGAGCATGTCAAAGGTATGTTATATGCAATTATGCACACACACACACAGTGCATGCATATACACACACAGTGCATGCATATACACACAGTCATATATATAATTTTACATACACACATGCATTTATACCCTAATAAAATTACTTTTTCAACAAAATATCCTCTGTTCACTCATGGGCATTGTTAATTAAAGAATTATACAGTACATTTAATGTATACGACAAAGTCCTTAATTTACACAAACATTTATTATTTTGTTACAAATTTCTACATTACACTTTGCATATGCATAATCATTTACAAAAATCAAATTACCAGTCCAAAT
Source organism: Cyrtodaria siliqua (assembly GCA_037043455.1). Taxonomy (NCBI): domain Eukaryota; kingdom Metazoa; phylum Mollusca; class Bivalvia; order Adapedonta; family Hiatellidae; genus Cyrtodaria; species Cyrtodaria siliqua. Next base: position 23,828 of record JAWPHD010004517.1, on the reverse strand, counting down.
TTTGACTTGTCAGTGTCACAGTGTACATATAGTCAGATGTCGATTTTAAACAGAGAACATACAAAACAAATTTGTTGTTATTTCTTTATATATTTTCATTCACCAAACTGCATAATAAATAGTATGTGAAGTCAATATCAAAAGGACAAGATCACAGTCACTATTGTTCGGGGCACTTGTTTCAGGCAAATTTTTACTTTTTAGACAAAATTCAACTATTACCTTAATAAGTTGTATATTAGTGAAACGGTCATTTTTATTGGTAAAAAAATACCTTACATGTCAAAATTGGTTGAGTAAAACATTAGGAAAACATTATTTTTTTAGAATAGTTATCCAAAAGGGGTTTAATGTGTCGGATAAACATAAATTAAGATATAGTGACTTTGAACTTTTATAGCAAAATAAAATTAAGTTCTAATCCAATATAGGGGTATTTTAATGTACACCTCACGTTGCCTCATATCGCTACGCGTTTTTTAACTTGAAATACCAATGTAAGGTATTAATGGGTCGGGGGAAAAAAAGGTATTTACTTTTAATATACACAGTATATCTAAAAACAAACTCGTATAACATTTTTTGAACAATTCTGAACAACTCAATAATATAAATGGCTTTCGAAATATAAAGCAACTTTCATCTTATTCGGAGACTTAATGCATATCGTTAAGGTTGTTTCATTAACGGATTATCAACAAATAAAGGTTATTTAGAGTCACCCAGTTAAAGGGGAAGGATACTTAGGAATCCGGGAACCGGCCATATTCTTAATAACGAATAGATTTCCTATGGTTCTCTAACGTGCTCGGATAGTGGCCGATACACGGGACCGTTCGGTTTAAGTCCACATCGACGGACATGAGGCTAAGGTAAAGTGACTTGTCTAAGAACTCTCTGATGAAACTCAGTGGATCCGAAGACGTCAAAAAACAAGGCAACCCCTTAGAGTGGTCTATATGTCAACATACTCAGAAATAAAGGTAATAATAAGAAGCATGTAAAAAAAGAAACACAAGCAAATGGAAATAATAAACAGCAATATTGAGAACCTTTAACATATGTTATAACGTCTCATAAACAATCGGAAACCATTCCATTGCCAAATGGTCAGTTATTCTATTTGATATCAATCAATTGAATTGAATTGGGGTTTTACGGCACACCAACAATACAAAGGTTATATGGCGCCAACAGTAATATACACTCTAGGCTCGCTCTCCATTTACATCTAGATACACATATGCAGCATGGACTTAGAACCTTCTCATTTGTAGAACTGCAGAGTTGCTGCAAATTGTCTTGTAAACACTCCATTTTTTCGCTGGAGCCAGAACCATTGTTTTCTGCCGCCACTCAAGTAGCACCTGAAACTATACAGGGATCACGACGAAGACCTTTAATTAACATGACAAAATGACATATTCTTAAAGCCTGTCTCATCGTACCATTAACAGTTGCTCTGGCTTCTGCAAAGTCACTGAGTGTTTGCTTTGTGGTTTTCTAAGCTTTTGTTTTTATATCCATATATACCGTAAATGATAAATATATGTGTTGTGCTTGTATTGCGTATTAATGTTGTCTTTTTTGTTAGAGAATTATTTAAACCGTCACGTTTATTGGGATGCCAAAAATGTAAGAGTGGATTTGGTGCACCATAGAACATGGTCTGTTTAACCACTGACCGTTCCAAGGCGGTAGCCCTATTATAAACCTTTTTATGTTTGGGATGTCATATCTTGCCTTATTTCAGATAATTGGAAAACTGTTGTGCTTATGGCATTTAAACTAGCATTGAGGTCATCGATATAATCATTTTGATGGAAAGAATTTGAATAATAGAAAACACTGTTGTTGTTATTTTCATGTCTCCGATTAGAAGAAGCAGCCAGAGACATTGCTCGGGTATCTTGGCTTGAAACCATGTTTTTCCCATTGCCAGTAATCGTTTTTAAGTATATCATATGTTTTCAAAACTGATGATAATAAAGTAAAGAAATCTCACCCACGGTTTCAGATTTTAAGCCAAGATACTCGAGCAAGGTCTCTGGCTGCTTCTAACGTATGCAGAGATAATCATCTTAGGACACCGATTTCTATAGACAAGGTCGTAAAACCTTCCGGAAAAAATACAAGCAATATCCAATGTGGTCGCCTAAAAGTCGGAGCATTTAATCAGAGACACACTCAATTTATGTTTTGTAAATACACACTACATATGACGAACACTGTGACCACAACTCTCTACAGTATTTCACATTTCACATATGTAACCAATTGTTTCATGGCAAAGCTTATCATTCCATAGGTGATCAGATGCTCGCATTCTAACACAATGTTCTGTATTGGGGCTATTGGGCATGTTATTTTTTGCCAAAAGTCACCTTGGGTCATGGGTACATTCGTATCGTCGGCAAATCTCCAAGTGCTGTCATCATTGTCGTTAGAACCATCTATCCAGTAGTCTTCGTCGAGGAATTCTGTAATATTGGATTAAGCAATGTTTACGTTCAATTGCTTACAACTAAATACAAAGTGAAATTCATTAACATTGTTATATAATGTGCAATATGTGAAAAGTATGCAGAAATAAAAGGTTTACATCTTATAAACAATATTTCATGAACGGTATTAATATGTCTATATATAAGTGTCATGTTGGGAATTCAAATAGCAGAGTGCTAATTACAAATTTATCAATAACAACACAATAAATGTCAAATGTCAAATTGATGAAGGAATCATGACAGCATACATCTTGGATATTATTGTATTTATTACAATTCTGAAGATGTATTATAGAATTATAGACATAGACATAATTTTATTGACTTAAACTATAAATTTATAATTACCGTTTCAAGCAAATACGTGGCAATACGACACGTGACAAATGTAATATAATACATTCTTATTTATGACAGATATAATGTGAATTTTCAAACTAGAATATACTTACATATTCTTAGATTTAGTTATAGTAAATAATATTTTATATGTGCTGTAATTCAAGTGAAATATAAGTATATGATTGATTGTATGTAATTATATTTTGAACTATTTTACAAATGTTAACACGTATTTCCGTGAGTATACTTAGAAAACATTATATTGTAAAATAAACTTTGGAATATATCGTCTAATCACAAAATAGCAAACACCTGATGCTTTTCTAATGTCTTCATCTTAGGTAAAAGTAAAGGCAAAGATGTTGTCAGAACAACCATATACGAAGTGAGTGTATAGAAATACATGTACATACTTTTTATTATAATATATAATATTGTTGTCAGGCCCGGTAACCACGCTGGAGCACAACGAGGCAGTTGCCTAGATAGAATGTTGTGAATGTATATTATTATAATATATAATATTGTTGTCGGCCCGGTAACCATGCTGAAGCACAACGAGGCAGTTGTAAGCACAGCGAGGCAGTTGTCTAGATAGAATGTTGCGAATGTATATTATTATAATATATAATATTGTTGTCGGCCCAGTAACCACGTTGAAGCACAGCAAGGCAGTTGTCTAGATAGAATGTTGCGAATGTAAATTATTATAATATATAATATTGTTGTCAGGCCCGGTAACCACGCTCAAGCACAACGAGGCAGTTGTCTAGATATAATGTTTTAGAGTTCTAGAATAGATTACACAATAACCCTTTTCAGAAGTCTCCAGGATTTGGAATAATGTTATCTTTCATGGGAGTTCTAAAATAGATTACACAACCCTTTTCAAAAGTCCCGAGAGTTCTGGAATAGATTGCACAATAACTCTTTTGAGAAGTCTGCGGGTTTTAGAATCGAAATATATTTTCAAAGAGTTTTGGGATATTTAATACAATAACTCTTTTTCAAAAGTCTCCGGGATTTGGAATAATGTTATCTTTTTGGGGAGTTCGGGAATATTTAATACAGTAACTCTTTTCAAAAGTCTCCGGGCTTTAGAATAGGATTATCTTTATCAAAAGAGTTCTGGAATGTATTACACAATAACTCTTTTCAGAAGTCTCTGGGATTTGGAACTAAGATTATCTTTTTGGGGAGTTCTAGAATAGATTGCACAACCCCTTTCAAAAGTCCTGAAAGTTTGGAACAAGATTGTCTTTCCTGGAAGTTTGAAAATATACAATACAATTACTCTTTTCAAAAGTCTCCAGGATTTGGAATAATGTTATCTTTCCCGGGAGTTCTGGAATATTTAATACAAATAACTCTTCTCAAAAGCCCTGGAAGTTAAGAACAATGTTATCTTTTCAAAGAGTTTCGGAATAGAATACACAATAACTCTTTTCAAAAGTCTCCAGGATTTGGAATAGAATTATCTTTTCAAAGAGTTCTGGATTAGAATACACAATAACTCTTTTCAAAAGTCTCCGGGATTTGGAATAGAATTATCTTTTCAAAAGAGTTCGGGAATATGTTACATAATAACTCTTTTCAAAAGTCTCCGGGATTTGGAATAGAATTATCTTTTCAAAAGAGTTCTGGAATATATTACATAATAACTCTTTTCAAAAGTCTCCGGGATTTGGAACATGATTATCTTTATCAAAAGAGTTCTGGAATATTTAACACAATAACTCTTTTCAAAAGTCCTGGGGATATTTAATACAATAACTCTATTCAAAAGTCTGCGGGATTCGGAATTGAATTATCTTTAATCAAAAGAGTTTTGGAATATTTAATACAATAATTTTACTCTTTTCAAAAGTCTCCGGGACTTGGAACTAAGATTATTGTTCCTGGGAGTTCTGAAATAGATTGCACAAAAACTCTTTTCAAAAGTCTCTGGGATTTGGAACTAAGATAATCTTTTCGGGGAGTTCTGGAATAGATTGCACAATAACTCTTTTTAAAAGTCTCCGGGATTTGGATTAGGATTGTCTTTATCAAAAGAGTTCTGGAATAAATTACACAATAGCTCTTTTAAAAAGTCTCCGGGATTTGGAATAATATCATCTTTTCGGTGAGTTCTAGAATAGATTACACAATAACCCTTTTCAGAAGTCTCCAGGATTTGGAATAATGTTATCTTTCATGGGAGTTCTAAAATAGATTACACAACCCTTTTCAAAAGTCCCGAGAGTTCTGGAATAGATTGCACAATAACTCTTTTCAGAAGTCTACGGGTTTTAGAATCGAAATACATTTTCAAAGAGTTTTGGGATATTTAATACAATAACTCTTTTCAGAAGTCTCCGGGATTTGGAACTAATATTATCTTTTTGGGAGTTCTGGAATAGATTGCACAACTCTTTTCATAAGTCCCCGGGATTTGGAATCGAAATATCTTTATCAAAAGAGTTCTGGAATAGATTGCACAACAACTCTTTTCAAAAGTCTCCTGGAATTGAAATATCTTTATTAAAACAGTTCTGGAATATTTAATACAATTTTCAGAAGTCTCCGGGATTTGGAACCTAGATTATCTTTTCAAAGAGTTCTAGAATATGTTACACAATAACTCTTTTCAAAAGTCCTGGGAGTTTGGAATAAGATTATCTTTTTAAAAGAGTCTGCAGATATTCAATTCAATAACTCTTTTCTGAAGTCTCCGGGATTTGAAATCGAAATATCTTTATCAAAAGAGTTCTGGAATATTTAATACAATAACTCTTTTGAGAAGTCTCCGGAATTGAATTATCTTTCCCGGGAGTTCTGGAATAGATTGTACAATAACTCTTTTCAAAAGTCTCCGGGATTTAGAACAAGATTATCTTTTTTGTTTTTTTTTGAAACATTTAATACAATAACTCTTCACAAAAGTGTCCGGGATTTGTTACACAATAACTTTTCAAAGAGTTGTGGAATAAATTGCACAATAACTCTTTTCAAAAGTTCTGGAAGTTTGGAACAAGATTATCTTTCCTGGGAGTTCTGGAATAGATTAACAATAACTCTCAAGAAGTCTCCGGGATTTAGACTAGGATTATCTTTATCAAAAGTGTTCTGGAATATTTAATACAATAACTCTTTTCAAAAGTCTCCGGAGTTTGAAACAAGATTATCTTTATCAGAGTTCTGGAATATTTGATACAATAACTCTTTTCGAAAGTCTCCGTGATTCAGAACAAGATTATCTTTCCTGGGAGTTCTGAATAGATTGCACAATAACTCTTTTCAAAAGTCTCCAGGATTTGGAATAAGATTATCTTTCCGGGGAGTTCTGGAATAGATTACACAATAACTATTTTCAAAAGTCCTGAAAGTCTGGAATAAGATTATCTTTCCTGGGAGCTTGGAGATATTTAATACAATAACTCTTTTCGAAAGTTCTGAAAGTTTGGGGATACAATAACTCTTTTCAAAAGTCTCCGGGATTTGGAACAAGATTATCTTTATCAAAAGAGTTCTGGAACATTTAATACAATAACTCTTATCAAAAGTCCCGTGAATATCTAATACAATAACTCTTTTCAAAGGTTTCCAGGATTTGGAACTAAATTATCTTTCCTGGGAGTTCTAGAATAGATTGCACGATAACTCTTTTCAAAAGTCTCTGGGATTTGTTCACAATAACTCTTTTCAAAGAGTTCTGGAATATATTGCACAATAACTTTTTTCAAAGGTTCTGGAAGTTTGGAATAAGATTATCTTTCCAGGGAGTAATATATTACATAATAACTCTCAAGAAGTCACCGGGATTTAGAATAGGTTTATCTTTATAAAATAGGAATAGATTGCACAATAACTCTTTTCAGAAGTCTCCGGGATGAACTAAGATTATCTTTATCAAAAGAGTTCTGGAACATTTTATACAATAACTATTTTCAGAAAGTCCTGGCGAATAAGATTATCTTTTTCGGGAGTTCTGTAATAGATTGCACAATAACTGTTTTCAGAAACTAAGATTATCTTTCCTGGGAGTTCTGTAATAGATTACACAATAACTCTTTTCAGAAACTAAGATTATCTTTCCTGGGAGTTCTGGAATAGATTGCACAATAACTCTTTTCAGAAACTAAGATTATCTTTCCTGGGAGTTCTGGAATAGATTGCACAATAACTCTTTTCAGAAACTAAGATTATCTTTCCTGGGAGTTCTGGAATAGATTGCACAATAACTCTTTTCAGAAACTAAGATTATCTTTCCTGGGAGTTCTGGAATAGATTACACAATAACTCTTTTCAGAAACTAAGATTATCTTTCCTGGGAGTTCTGGAATAGATTGCACAATAACTCTTTTCAGAAACTGAGATTATCTTTCCTGGGAGTTCTGGAATAGAATTCTTTTCAAAAGTCCCGGGAATATCTAATACAATAACTCTTTTCAAAAGTCTCCGGGATTTGGAACAAGATTGTCTTTATCAAAAGAGTTCTGGAACATTTAATACCATAACTCTTTTCAAAAGTCTCCGGGATTTGGAACTAAATTATCTTTCCTGGGAGTTCTGGAATAGATTGCACAATAACTCTTTTCAAAAGTCTCCGGGATTTGGAACCAAGATTACCTTTTCAAAGAGTTCTGGAATATATTACACAATAACTCTTTTCAAAAGTCCTGAGGAATAAGATTATCTTTTTCGGGAGTTCTGTAATAGATTACACAATGACTCTGTTCAAAGTCCTGGAAGTTTGGAATAAGATTATCTTTTCAAAAGAGGCTGTAGATATTCAATACAAGAACTCTTTTCAGAAGTCTCCGGGATTTGGAATCGAAATATCTTTATCAAAAGATTTCTGGAATATTTAATACAATAACTCTTTTCAGAAGTCTCCGGGATTTAGAACAAGATTATCTTTATCAAAAGAGTTCTGGAATATTTAATACAATAACTCTTTTCGGGGAGTTCTGGAATAGATTGCAAAATAACTCTTTTCAAAAAGTCCCGGGAGTTTGTAAATATTCAATACAATGACTCGTTCCTGAAAGTCCTGGGAGTTTGGAACAAGATTATCTTTCCCGGGAGTCCTGGAATAGATTAGACAAAAACTCTTTTCAAAAGTCTCCGGGATTTAAAACTAAGATTATCTTTTCGTGGTTCTGGAATATATTGCACAATAACTCTTTTTAAAAGTCTCCAGGATTTGGAATAAGATTATCTTTCCTGGGAGTTCTGAAATAGATTGCATAATAAATCAAGTTCTTGGAGTTTGGAACAAGATTATCTTTCCCGGGAGTTCTGGAATAGATTGCACAATAACTCAAGTTCTTGGAGTTTGGAACAAGATTATCTTTCCCGGGAGTTCTGGAATATTTAATATAATAACTCTTTTTAAAAGTCTCCGGGATTTGGAATCAAAATATCTTTCCTGGGAGTTCTGGAATAGATTGCACAATAACTCTTTTCAAAAGTCACCGGGATATTCAAGACACATAAGCGCGTTAAAGATATGAAAATATAATATATTACTATATTATTAACGGAACAAAAATGTGCAAAACACTTAAACATTTAAAAGATAAATATAGAAAAAAATTAATGGAAGGCAAGCAGGGTCAAGTAGAATATGAAGTAGTCCGTGATGATTTTATAGACACCAAAAAAAGTCAAATTAATAAACGAAAACGATTACTATCGGAAATGGATTATTATCTCAAAAAACTTGATGAAAACAGGGAAAAACTTCTCGATTTGAAATGCGAAATATGGGCGTGCAGGAAAATAAAATATTCTATAATGGAGCGTGATATGTATAGTGATGACGAGGATCATTGTCCTGTTCCTTCCGACTTTGTTTGATTGCATTAAAACCATTTTTACCGCTTATTTTAAAATCTGGTTAGTCACTCGGCTAGAAGCGTACACGTGTTTAGATTTGAAAATAGTTAAAATAAAGTAACAAGTCATATTATCAATTATCCTGTGAGTAGTATAGAAACTGGGGGTACTGGGGGAGTTTTTTCCGAGGGGCGTTTGCAAAACGAGTTTTAAATTTGTTGGCTGGGCTTGGTAACACAGCATCACCTCGGCTTGTAACTGATTGTTGTTTCCGATCAGTTTTCCGGCGATTTAAGCTTGTTATTCATGCTGTAGCACGCAAATCTACCATCTCGTCGTGTAGGGGACCCCGAGGGGAAAACTGCGCCAGTACCCTCAGTTTCTATACTACTCCCGTAGCCTCGGCCGTCATATGGTTATGTAAACTGGGCAGCTCCACATATCCAAAACTATCCAGCAAGCATGTCAAAGACCCATAGGAATCTATTATTTAGTAAAATCAGGACAGGTCCCCTGATTCCTGTTTATCCTCACCCCACCCCCTCCTCTCTCTCTCTCTCTCTCTCTCGGATGGATCTTAATAACCTAGATGGTGTTGATGAGCCATTAAACAACATTCCACTCAATCCAGTGTATGCATTGATAATCCATTAAAACATGGAAATACACTTATTGCAGACATTTGGCAAATTCTATATCCATTTTCATTATTTTGGAACAGAACTGTAGGTTATTTTGGACAAGTACTGTTAACCTACAGTACTGTAGGTTGTTTTAGAACAGTATTGTAAGTTATTTGGAACAGTTCTGTAGGTTATTTAGGAAAGTACTGTAGTTTATCTAGGAACAGTACTGTCTGTTATATAGGAACAGTACTGTAGATTATCTAAGAACAGTAATGTATGTTATTTTGAAACAGTACTGTAGGTTATTCAGGAACAGTACTGTAGGTTATCTAGGAACAGAACGGAAGGTTATTTTGGAACAGTTTATTTAGTTTATGTAGGAACAGTACTGACGGTTATTTTAGAAAAAATATTGTAGATTATTTTGGAACAGTACTGCAGGTTATTTTGAACACTACTGTAGGTTATTTTGGAACAGTACTGTAGGTTATTTTGGAACATTACTGTAGGATATTTTGAAACTGTACTGTAGGCTATTTTGGAAAAGTATCTTGGAACAGTACTGTAGGTTATTTTGGAACAGTACTGTGGGCCATGTTATAATAGCTTTTAACTTTAAAAACGTTCAAGTACAATCATCTATTTCATTTTTAAGCGGATTACTAAATGAGGCTACATTTATATAAACTCTCAGTTTCGTCATTAGACCATCAGTGCTACACACACACATTACTTCGGCAGGCCACAGGCTCTGGAAAACAGGGAAAATGGCAAAAATAATTTCCCTGCCATGAAAAAATCCGGGAATTTGAATTTCTTTTTGCAAAAATCAGGGAAATATCAGGGAATTTTATTTTGAGATTCCTGTGGCTATCCTGTTACTTGCATTATGTAATTATGTGTCTGAATGAGGGTCTGATGGATTAGGTCAGCTTCCGAGGCATCATTATAACAGGTCAAACGTATTGGAATAAATTTCAAAACGAAAATTTGCAATAAAACACTACCTTGTTTCGTATGAAGCACGTTCCGAATAAACTCTTGTTTTAGTTCAGTGTCAATTTTGACGAGTGTTCCACCAATTGAGTTACAGCCTCTTGCTGCATTCGGCTGTGATAGTTTGTTCTTATATACCCGGATTGTCATGATGTTCTGGTTTGTGCACTCAAATACTAGATTGCCATTTTCATATGTGTAGTCTGGCAAAAGAAAGTATAAAGTCGATTAGAGGTGGTTTGGGTCCCCGAAAATAAAACTGATCTGAACATACTGGAGTTCAAAATGGTGGGTTGTTATAAGTTATATTTATTTTCTATTTTCTGCAATATTCTAAAGAGTACTTGAGGTTGTTTAGCCTATATGAACGAAATATTGTGATTATCTACATATTATGGAGATAAATTTGCGCTCATGTTTTTTTAAAATATGTTTTTAAACATTTTAGAATACATGAATGATTTCTGTAGTCTTTTAAATAAACTACATGTTGTATATATTGCAATATTCATAGCAACAATTTAAAGGGAGTACATCATGATTTTTCTAGAAATATCTTAAATTATAAAAATGTTCCAATTCATGATAAAACACTTATACCCATCAACATATGATGTTCGAACCATATTGTTAAGGTTTAAACTTCGAATACACCATATAGCTAGGACAGAATCGGGCATAAAATGCTGAAATTAACCCTGGTGCGTAACCTAGGATAGCACGTATTGCTGTACAGAATGAATTTCCTTGTAACTAAGGGGTCATTTTTAGGATAATTCATTATGCTTAGGCGCTTTAAAATAAAAAATATCATTATTTGTCAATTTTAAGTCGGATCCCTAGACCCCTTTGAAAAGCCTGTACTCCCTTTAAGGTAAGTTATATCAATATGATTTACATATTTTGTACAATTCACAAAATTGATAAGACGCCATAATCACATGTAATAATTTGTACTAACATGTCGGTAGTAAACCATTGTTTGAAATACTTTCAAATATCCTTAAGATCTGGCGCACTTGCACCTATCATATGCAATTATGTAATTGTTGTTTTTCACTAAGATGATTTATTCAGAAGGTGACTTTGAATGTGAACGGACCTCCGAAACACATTTGAATTTTCAAGACCGTTGAAATTATTATTGCATTCTTATTAAATTTAGATTACCAATTCTATTATACAATTTATGAAATAACATTATTTATTTTGGATAACCAAGTTTAATATTTGTGGATAACCAGATTGAATATTAGTGGAGAAAGAAAAATCACAGTTATCCATAAATAATAACTTCGGTTATCCAAAATTAATAATGTTATTTCATAAATTGTATAATAAAATCGGTAATCCAGTATAATAATTACAGATTTCAACGGTATTGGAAATCCAAGTGTGTTTCGGAGATCCGTTCACATTCCAAGTCAAAATACATATATCCTTATTTAACAAAAACAGTAATAGTAGAAAACACCTTCTGAGTAAATCAACCAATAAGCAAACAATTACATAATTGCATATGATATATGCAAGTGCGGCATATCTTAAGAATATCTGATTATTTTTGTTTACAATGGATAAATGTTTACATGTTGACGGTTGACATGTTTATACAAATAATTATTTTATGGTGTGTTATCAATAATAAGAAACAAATCCTTGTTAGAATAATATAATGGTTTGACACTAATGCCTCAAGGTGCTAAATACTTCTCCTTTATGCAAGTCGCTTAGGGCATATCGTAAAGATAACAAATTAATAATGTAACCAATTCCCGCTTTTGAAATAGTTATATGCCAAATAAGAAATTAAGTGAAACATGTAAATGATATTGACAAAACATATTGATAAAACATACATTAATTAGTTTTAGTAAAACATACATTAATTAGTTTTAGTTGCAATGCATATTATAATATACACAACTTGTCTTGTCGTGCCCTCAATGGTTTGTTCTCTTGTTGCTCTGACTTCTGCAAAGTCATTGAGTACCTTCTTTGTGGCTTTCTAGGCTAAAATTTTTATATTTATATATACACGAGCATCTTTGTGTTTTACTTATATTGCCTGTTAATGCTGCCTTGTTGGTTAGATTAATATAAAGATTAACAGTATAGTAAAAGGCATCAATCCAGGTGTGGATTGTTCGCTATATGTTGACGACTTTGTTATATGTTATCGTGCAAAAAACATGAATACTATCGAGAGACAATTACAACAATGTCTCAATAAACTTCAGACCTGGTCTGATGAAAATGGTTTTAAATTTTCTAAATCTAAAACTAATTGTATGCACTTTTGTCAACTTCGTAAACATCATGAAGACCCTCATCTAACACTGGACGGGTCACCAATACCAGTAGTGGATGAGACAAAATTCCTTGGTCTTATTTTCGACCGTAAATTAACGTTTATACCACACCTTAATTACTTGAAGGCCAAATGCCTTAAAGCTCTTAACTTACTTAAAGTTGTTGCAAACACTAATTGGGGAGCAGATCGAAAAGTCCTCTTGCGACTTTACAGATCTTTTATCAGATCCAAGCTGGACTACGGCTCAGTAGTATATGGATCGACTCGCAAGTCGTACTTGCAGATGCTCGACCCTATACATAATCAAGGATTACGACTCGCCTTAGGTGCCTTTCGTACATCACCAGCCGAAAGTCTATATGTTGAAGCCAATGAACCCTCACTGTCTCATAGACGAGACAAATTAGCTCTTCAATACCCCATTAAATTAAAGTCTAACCCTTCAAACCCAACTTTCGATAATGTTTTTAATCCTAGTTGTGAACCTCTTTTTGATCGAAAACCGAAGGCCATTCGACCATTTGGTCTTCGTATTAAACCAAAATTAAGAGACACTGAAATCGACCTAAATTTGATTGCCAAATACAAAGTACCACAAATTCCACCGTGGACTTTGGAAACTCCAACAATTATTTTTGATCTTTGTAATAATAACAAATCAGTACAGACCATACTGTCTTTCAAAGCAAATTTAATGAAATTATATCGAAATACATTGACTTTCAACATATCTACACAGATGGCTCTAAAGATGGAGATAAGGTAGCTGCAGCAGCTGTTCACAAACACAGCATAAAGAGCCGCCTGCCTGACAAGGCCTCTATCTTTTCAGCTGAATTTAATGCAATTGAACTTGCCTTAAATTATATTCAGGAATCTGATGATGACCATTTCGTAATCGTTTCTGATTCCCTTTCATCTCTTCAAGCACTGGGTAATATGAAACATGATAACCCAGTTGTGCTTCAACTTTTAGAAAAGTACAATTCTCTTATAATTGATAATGTTATTATTTTCTGCTGGCTTCCAAGCCATGTAGGAATACGTGGTAATGATAGAGCTGATAGTGCTGCTAAGGCAGCATTAGATTTACATATATCTAATACCAAATTACCTTATACTGATTTTAAAAGTTGTATTAACACATATATTCGTACTCTTGGCAAACCGCTTGGGATTTGTCCGTTAACAATAAACTCCATTCAATTAAACCGTTACTCGGAGAATGGCGTTCTTCTACTAGACCCATTCGTCGAGAGGAAGTTATCCTAGCCCGGTGCAGGATAGGGCATACACGTTATACTCATTCATATTTATTACAAGGTGAGCAATTACCAGAATGTATACCCTGCTTTGCACCGTTAACGGTCAAACACATCTTATTGAATGTGTAGACTTTGATCCTATGCGTCAAAGGTACTACAATGTTAATACTATGAAAGAGTTATTTGATACTGTAGTTTTTAATCTTGTTTTAGATTTCCTAAAAGAGATCAGACTGTATAAGTCCTTGTAATGTGTTCTTATATATATTTGCTTGTTTGTGTGCCCGTTGACGGGCGTTTGTTGATTTACATACATGTTTTGTATTACACCTTATCGTCCCTTAGTTTTTTACTAGTTTTGTCTTTGTATGTTTGCACTAATTTTTGAATAATACTTCATTTTTCATCAATTTTTGCGCACAGTATGACCTATTTATGTGTCGACGTGCCGTAAAACACCATTCATTCATTCATTCATTGTTGGTTAGAGAATAGTTCATGGCGGTGATTTCTTTATTTACACTGTCTCGTTTTATTGGGATGACAGTAGGGTAATTGTGAGGTTTGGTGCACCCTAGAACCTTGTTTAAACCCCCAGCGGCCTTTTTTGCCACTGACCGTTCCAAGGCGATAGCCCTATTGTCAACCCTTGTGTGTTTGTGATGTCTTATTTTGCCTTTTATTCATTTTAGCTCGACTATTCGAAGAATAAGAGAGCTTATGTAATCACCCCGGCGTCGGCGTCCCACATCAAGGTTTGCGTGTAAGCTGTGTTTACAAGTCTATATCTCTTACATTTCTTATCCTAGCACAACCAAATTTGACCATGGGCTTTCTTACAGCATTATCTTAAGGGCTGCATAAGCAATTTTGGTTCTTGTAACCCCTGAGCTCCAATGGAACCCAAATTCTGATATCCCTTAAAATCAGTCTGTTTCACATCAAATTTTGCGTGTAAGCTGTGTTTACAGGTCTATATCTCTTACATTTCTTGTCCTAGCTGAACTAAATTTTGGAATTGGGTTCTTATAGTATGTTGCAAAGAGTTTGGTAAGTAATTTTGTCTTCTGCAAGTTCTGGGCTCCCATGGAACCCAAATTGTGATGGCCGATGAAATGTGCAATAAAGGCAGATCTAGGTTTGCATGTAAGCATGTATATATCTATAATTTTGGTTTGGGATTTCTTATAGCATTTTGCATCATATTCATACTTCACCCATATTGGGGCATGGGATCCCCCCGCCCCCCACTTCCGCCCCTAACCCACCCTCCAAACACCTTTTTTTTCTTCATATTTCTGTGTTGTTTTAGTAAATTCTTACACATCTTAACCATAGCTTCTTACACATATATGTTGCTCCCTTCCCCACCCCCACCACCACCACACACACCACACACACACATTCAAAACTCTTTTTTTTTTTTACATATTTCTGTGTTGTTTTGGTAAATTCTTACACATAGCTTCTTACACATATATGTTGCTCCCTCCCACCCCCACCCACATCCCTCTCTTTAGTCAATTCTTACACATAGCTATGTTGCCCCCACCCACCCCCCCACGCCCCCTACCCCACCACACCACCACACACACACACCACACCTACACACCCACGCTCGAAACTGAATATTTTTATTTAATGTTTATTGTTTTTTTTTAAATATATCTGTGTTGTTTTGGTAAATTCTTACACATAGCTTCTTACACATATATGTTGCTCCCTCCCACCCCCCACCCCTGCCTCTCTCTTTAGTCAATTCTAACACATAGCTATGTCCCCCCCCCCCCCCCCCCCCCCACATACACACACTACACACACTACACCACACACCCCACGCTCGAAACTGGAATATTTTTATTTAATGTTTATTGTTTTATTTACATATATCTGTGTTGTTTTGGTAAATTCTTACACATAGCTTCTTAAAACTGACACATATATGTTGCACTCCCCACACCCGCCTCTTCCCCATCCCCACTCAAAACTGGATTTTTAATTATTATTTTTTTTACATATTTTTGTGTTGTTTTGGTGAATTCTTACATAGCTTCTTACACATATATGATATGTTGCCCTCATCACCCCACTCCTCACACCACCCACCCCGCCTCTCCCCCACCCCACCCCAACCCCACTCAAAACTCGATTTATTTTTATTTTTTACATATTTCTGTGTAAGTTTTCTCAATTCTTACACATAGCTATGTTGCACTCCCAACACCACCCCACATTGTTTTAGCCTTGTTTTCTGATGGGATATACTAGCTATATAATTTATTATTCTCTGAAAAATCGAATAGTCGAGCTGCGCTGTTCTCCGACAGCTCTTGTTATATATAGTTCTTCTTTGTTTCTGTGTGTGTTTGTGGCTGACTGTCGTCATTGAATGTTGCTTTTCCTGTTCGATTTTTATATCTATGTTATAGTTGCAAAATGTTTTAACTACTTACCTAATAGTAATGTAAGCGCTCTTCTGCGACAATGACTATGTCAAGCAGACTTCTATGGTGACGTGATTAACCAACTTCATAAGATATTTCATTAAAAACCCTTCAATACAATCTTTAACAAACTTGTTTGAACATTTATCAAAATAGGTTAAGAGCCTATCATCTTGCTGAATGTAAGCTGAATGTTTAGTGGTTGACCCTTTGATTGTGCGATAACCTGACAGATTGAGGACCCTATGATGACGTAGTTCTATCTAAAGCTTAATGTTTGTCTTAAATATTTTCTTGTTGAGGCCCTAATGTTTCATTCTCTTGTTACTCTCAGCATGTACTTACTTTAAGCAATGTTTTTTCTTTAAGATATATGTTGAACGATATAGCATATACATGGACATGATTTGAAAACAAGCTTGGGTGAAAACTTAATAAATTAATATTTTTTATATTTGTGTACGTATTATCGTTTTTGTGTTTTAATTATGTCACTTATGAATACTGCCCACTGTGTTAGAGGATATAAACTGCCGGGGATTGCTTTATTAACACTGTCAAATGTAACTGAGATGACAATGATCAGAATAAGGGCTGGTCCTACCTAGTCCTACCTAGAACCTGGGTTAAACCTCCCAACGGTCCATTTGTCTTGTATTTAAATGTAACTGAGATGACAATGGTCAGAATAAAGTTTGGTCCTACTAGAACCTGGGTTAAACCTCACAACGGTCCATTTGTCTTGTATTTACATATAACTAAGAAGACAATGGTCAGAATAAGTTTAGTCCTACCTAGAACCTGGGTTAAACATCCCAACGGTCCGTTTGTCTTGTATTTAAATGTAACTGAGATGACGATGGTCAGAATAAGGTTTGGTCCTACCTAGAACCTGGATTAAACCTCCCAACGGTTTGTTTGTTCACTGACAATTCCAAGGAAGCACCCCTGTTTTCAGGCCTTTAATATGTGTGGTGTCGAATATGCTGCTTGTATTTACCATTGTTATCATTGTTTGTTTCTGGAGCAACTTTGGTTGACCACGTTCTGTGAATGCTATGTTTCTGGAGCGACTTTGGTTGACCACGTTCTGTGAATGCTATGTTTCTGGAGCGACTTTGGTTGACCACGTTCTGTGAATGCTATGTTTCTTGAACGACTTTGGTTGACCACGTTCTGTGAATGCTATGTTTCTTGAGCGACTTTGGTTGACCACGTTCTGTGAATGCTATGTTTCTTGAGCGACTTTGGTTGACCACGTTCTGTGAATGCTATGTTTCTTGAGCGACTTTGGTTGACCACGTTCTGTGAATGCTATGTTTCTTGAGCGACTTTGGTTGACCACGTTCTGTGAATGCTATGTTTCTTGAGCGACTTTGGTTGACCACGTTCTGTGAATGCTATGTTTCTTGAGCAACTTTGGTTGACCACGTTCTGTGAATGCTATGTTTCTTGAGCAACTTTGGTTGACCACGTTCTGTGAATGCTATGTTTCTTGAGCAACTTTGGTTGACCACGTTCTGTGAATGCTATGTTTCTTGAGCGACTTTGGTTGACCACGTTCTGTGAATGCTATGTTTCTTGAGCGACTTTGGTTGACCACGTTCTCTGAATGCTATGTTTCTTGAGCGACTTTGGTTGACCACGTTCTGTGAATGCTATGTTTCTTGAGCAACTTTGGTTGACCACGTTCTGTGAATGCTATGTTTCTTGAGCAACTTTGGTTTACCACGTTCTGTGAATGCTATGTTTCGTGAGCGACTTTGGTTGACCACGTTCTGTGAATGCTATGTTTCTTGAGCGACTTTGGTTGACCACGTTCTGTGAATGCTATGTTTCTTGAGCGACTTTGGTTGAACGCGTTCTGTGAATGCTATGTTTCTGGAGCGACTTTGGTTGACCACGTTCTGTGAATGCTATGTTTCTTGAACGACTTTGGTTGACCACGTTCTGTGAATGCTATGTTTCTTGAGCGACTTTGGTTGACCACGTTCTGTGAATGCTATGTTTCTTGAGCGACTTTGGTTGACCACGTTCTGTGAATGCTATGTTTCTTGAGCGACTTTGGTTGACCACGTTCTGTGAATGCTATGTTTCTTGAGCGACTTTGGTTGACCACGTTCTGTGAATGCTATGTTTCTTGAGCGACTTTGGTTGACCACGTTCTGTGAATGCTATGTTTCTTGAGCAACTTTGGTTGACCACGTTCTGTGAATGCTATGTTTCTTGAGCAACTTTGGTTGACCACGTTCTGTGAATGCTATGTTTCTTGAGCAACTTTGGTTGACCACGTTCTGTGAATGCTATGTTTCTTGAGCGACTTTGGTTGACCACGTTCTGTGAATGCTATGTTTCTTGAGCGACTTTGGTTGACCACGTTCTCTGAATGCTATGTTTCTTGAGCGACTTTGGTTGACCACGTTCTGTGAATGCTATGTTTCTTGAGCAACTTTGGTTGACCACGTTCTGTGAATGCTATGTTTCTTGAGCAACTTTGGTTTACCACGTTCTGTGAATGCTATGTTTCGTGAGCGACTTTGGTTGACCACGTTCTGTGAATGCTATGTTTCTTGAGCGACTTTGGTTGACCACGTTCTGTGAATGCTATGTTTCTTGAGCGACTTTGGTTGAACGCGTTCTGTGAATGCTATGTTTCTGGAGCGACTTTGGTTGACCACGTTCTGTGAATGCTATGTTTCTTGAGCAACTTTGGTTGACCACGTTCTGTGAATGCTATGTTTCTTGAGCAACTTTGGTTGACCACGTTCTGTGAATGCTATGTTTCTTGAGCAACTTTGGTTGACCACGTTCTGTTAATGCTATCTTTCTTGAGCAACTTTGGTTGACCACGTTCTGTGAATGCTATGTTTCTTGAGCAACTTTGGTTGACCACGTTCTGTGAATGCTATGTTTCTTGAGCAACTTTGGTTGACCACGTTCTGTGAATGCTATGTTTCTTGAGCAACTTTGGTTGACCACGTTCTGTGAATGCTATGTTTCTTGAGCGACTTTGGTTGACCACGTTTTGTGAATGCTTTGTTTCTTGAGCGACTTTGTTTGACCACGTTCTGTGAATGCTATGTTTCTTGAGCGACTTTGGTTGAACGAGTTCTGTGAATGCTATGTTTCTTGAGCGACTTTGGTTGACCACGTTCTGTGAATGTTATGTTTCTTGAGCGACTTTGGTTGACCACGCTCTGTGAATTCTATGTTTCTGGAGCTACTTTGGTTGACCACGTTCTGTGAATGCTGTGTTTCTTGAGCGACTTTGGTTGACCACGTTCTGTGAATGCTATGTTTCTGGAGTGACATTGGTTGACCGCGTTCTGTGAATGCTATGTTTCTGGAGCGACTTTGGTTGACCACGTTCTGTGAATGCTATGTTTCTTGAGCGAGTTTGGTTGACCGCGTTCTGTGAATGCTATGTTTCTTGAGCGACTTTGGTTGACCACGTTCTGTGAATGCTATGCTTCTTGAGCGACTTTGGTTGACCGCGTTCTGTGAATGCTATGTTTCTGGAGCGACTTTGGTTGACCGCGTTCTGTGAATGCTATGTTTCTTGAGCGACTTTGGTTGACCGCGTTCTGTGAATCCTATGTTTCTGGAGCGACTTGGGTTGACCACGTTCTGTGAATGCTATGTTTCTTGAGCGACTTTGGTTGACCACGTTCTGTGAATGCTATGTTTCTTGAGCGACTTTGGTTGACAACTTTCTGTGAATTCTATGTTTCTGGAGAAACTTTGGTTGACCAAGTTCTGTGAATGCTATGTTTCTTGAGCGACTTTGGTTGACCGCGTTCTGTGAATGCTATGTTTCTGGAGCGACTTTGGTTTTCCAAGGCGGTAGAGCGGTAGCCCTATTGTCAACCCGTTTGTGATTGTGATGTCTTATTTTGCTTTTTATTCATCTTTTTGAAGTTGTTCTTTGTTTCTGTGTGTGTTTGTGGTTGACTGATCTTGAATGCTACTTTTCGGTTTTTATATTTACTTTTTTTTGTGTCTATTTTTATTCAGATGACGGTTGTTTACTGATTGTAAACAGAGTTTAGAGTGGACGAAATGATTACAAGTAAACGGACTAACACCTGATTTAACATGTTTCTGAAAAGTTCTAAAAAAGTGTTGGCATCATCAAATATAGTAACACTTGTTTTGTCATAATTACCAGAATTCGCCACAAAGAACACACACACACAAAACAAAAACTTACCCTCACATTTAATGTTTTGGTAAGCTTTTAATCAAATGTTTTGGATATATTTGAAACAATTAATCTGCTGTAGAGCTTTTTCGCATTATATACAATATATATATAGTGTCACAAAATGTCACGGGTAGAGCATATTGGTCGTACATAGCTCTTGTAAGTTGTTAGTTACACCCTAATTTGTTGTTTAGTTGAACTAAATTCACAATGTTTATGATATATTCAGGTAACACGGAAAACCGTGCACATTTTAAGTGGCCGCCAGAGGGCGTCCGGAAGGGCCGTTTAATAAGTTTAGTTTTGTGCTAATGCATGTAAAAGTATCTCCTTAAAAGGCAAAATTGTGTAAGGATTGCTCGATAGTTGCTTTGTTTGGAGCAGGAGTTGGACGGCGAATTTCACAGGCAATATGTGGTCAGTATTTATTTTATTAACTTTTATCGTACATTTGTATTCAATGGGCGGCGCCATCTTGTTTTGCGGTTACGACATCCGGTTAGCTTTGATGTTTTTTCAAACATTAACTTGAGACTAGCATATGATTTTGAAGTTACTTTATTAGATATAATTATTGTAACTGATCATTAATTGTAAAACAATATTAATTTGATAACGTTATATAATAGGTACATTAGTTAACGTTGGCGTATAACTCAGTGATTGTAATACACGATTGTTAACACTAGTTAACAATGAGATGAGTGACTAGTATAAATGTTCGACGCGTATGCATAGCGTTATATAATATGGGCATTAGGTGACATACATGTGTGCATGCATAACTCAGTGAGTGTAATATACGAGTGATGTGATAACGGTTTGTATTACATGTATTAGGGCATTGATTAACAGCGACGTACATGGCGTATACATGGCGTTGTAGAATGTGTATACATTGCTATTCATCATTAGTACAGCTTACATATATTTATTAAATAATGATTTGTTTGGGTAATGATAATTCTGCAAGATGGTTATGTTTATCAACCCACATCTAAAACGTATGTATAATTACAGCCTAAGCCATCCGGGTGTGGATATTAGCCGTCCAGGTTTGGATATAAGCCATCCAGGTTTGGATATAAGCCATCCAGGTTTGGATAAAATCCTTCCGGAGTGGAGCTAAGCTTCCACGCATAACGTTAAGAGCGGTGGAGACGGTCCCCGTACCTGCGCAGCATGGCCAGGTTTTAGTAGCGACAACCCCCGGGACACGAGGTGGGCCCGTTATCAGTCCTCACTGGAGGAACATCATCCACAACCTCAGTGGAGGTTAATCATCATACATATCGCGTCATCAACCCTTATAGAAAGGCATTTGATGACAATCACTCATTGGATACTTTAGTGTCGTATATAATCTGTCACAGACACATTCAGTATTTGTTACAATACTAAGAACGTCTTAAACGTTCATGAGAACATTCTTTTCATATTTCATCTGTGTATTCGCTTGTTTGTTTTTAGATAATTGTATATATTTTAAACATATTTTAAAAGTTGCATTAAACTTATGTAAATGCATTCACCGTCATTGATTCTTTCCTGAGTTAGCCCCAACCACTAGGGTCATCTTGCGACATATATAAATGTAACTAATAAATAATAACAAGTTGAAAACTTACTCGTCTTATAGTTTACACCTCCCGATACGAAATCAAAAGAACATGTATATGCGTTTACACCATCTTCGCATACGGCACCATTCAGACAGGGGTTAGTTGCACAATCATTCGTATCTGAAATTAAACCATCTAATTATATAGATACCAGTATTGCCTTCTAACCAAATTAGCAGACTCGAACATGAAAATTGAAACGATAATATCTAAAAGAAATTCCCACGAATCACAACTAAACTCGAACAGTCAAAAGACATTATTTAAATGTAGATATCGCGGTAGAACGAATATGTACTATGTAGGCAGTATCGACACAGACTCTACCGAAGACGGCCTGGATAAGTATTTAGATGAACGAGGAGTGACAAATCTCGTTCTTTAATAGTAAGGCAGGTGATTTATCAGCCAAAATTATTATTCCGTTCCATCAGTGTTACCTTAAAGAAGAAAATGGTTAATGGCCGAGGTTCATGAGGTGTCGACAATGGATCTCGCGCGATGCTTGGAATAATACAACCGTAAAACGCATACAAACTTTTACGACGCTAACAATGACCAAGATAAGTGGGCCGCAGCAGCCGAAGACAACGAAAACGAAGACTAATAAATTCAAAATGTGTATTTTCAATAAAATAAACAATATTGACAAAACTGATAATACTCTCCGATGTGTCACTTGGAACGTGAGAGGAGTTATGTCCTCTGCCGGTAGCCTGGGCAAACTGCTAGAGGAACAAAACATTGACATTGCGTTCATTACTGAACACAAACTATTAGATCATTCTAAGTCATTCATGTCGTCTATAAATACAAAATATGTAACTATTCTGCATGTAATCAGGACTATGATATATATGGTAACTTGAAATGTGGAAAAGGTGGTGTGTCTATTTTATATAAATCTAGTCTACTATTTTCGATTAGGAAAATAGACGAGATATCAGATGAACGAATTATAGGCATCCAGTTGTACCGCAATGATGGTTTAAAATTGGTTTTGTTCTGTATTAATATGCCTTCCGCAAATTACCCAAACAAACTGTATTCGGAATATATAAGTAATCTACAGTCACTCTGTGACTCTTTTTCGGAATTTGGGTCTGTCCTGTTACTAGGTGATATGAACGGTGAGTCTTTGTCATTCAGTAAATGCAAATCTCAGAGAAAAATCCTTAAGAAACTTCATCACAGAAAACTCGATGGTTTCACTCTTCCATTTACCCGATCGAATAGGGCCTGATTATACTTTTCTTACAATGGAAAAGATGCTTGACCACGTGATTATGTATAATTATGATATTGATCTTGTGATCAAAGTTGCCATCTTAAACGATGACATATACCATTTATCTGACCACCTTCCGGTCCTTGTTGTTCTAAATATACCAATCTCACACACATGTATGAGAACAAAATGCAATACTATTGCTTGGCATAAAGCATCTCCTCACATATAGAAGCGTATAGATCATCATTATCTACTTTACTAGAGGCTGCTAGAACAAATGACATATATATATTATACAATGATATCACAAGCTCTATACTAAGAGCCTCGGACCGCTCTCTGCCCAATACAAAATTCAATATTTATGCTAAGCCTTACTGGTCGAAAGAGGTAAAAGCTTCACACAAAGCACAGCGCCAAGCCCGTAGATTTTGGATTGATCAGGGTAGACCACGAG